>JAUZST010012815.1:0-11277 GCA_034779995.1 Parotocinclus haroldoi
CTGAATCAGGACTAGAATCTTTTATCCCGATCACTAATACTGAACTGTCCTCACTGATCAGATCATCTAAGTCATCAGCATGTTTATTAGATCCAATCCCTACATATTTACTCAAAGAATTATTACCTAGTGTCATAGAACCACTACTTGTTATCGTTAACTCGTCCCTCCCAACCCATAAGTAACTACATTTTCTCTTTTCTCTTAGAGCTGATATTCCGGTACATGTTCCAGTACCACACACTAAGATGTTCTTTCAGCCCAGCATCATTCTACTGGTCTCCATCAACAGAAACCAGTCCCACCAGAGGACAGTAACTCCCTCCATCGTTTGGACATCAGGAGACGAGGTGCTTCAATGGATTTCCCACAGAGGACTCAATTATAATCTATTTTGATATAATTTTGTTTATTTTTAAACTACCAATTTAAATTGTATTATTTGTTTGTTATTTGATTTAAATTGTTATTTACCTATAATTTAGCTATAATTTAATATACTTAATAAGTAATTATTTAATTAACATTTGGGCCACCCATGTTGTCTTGGTCCTCCCAAGGTTTCTTCCTTCTACTTTCAGGGAGTTTTTTCTTTCCACTGTCGCCCTAGACTTGCTCAACTTGGGACTGACCTTTTAAGATATAATAATGTAATCATGTAAAGCTGCTTTGAGACAATGTTCTAATGTAAAAAGCGCTATATAAATAAATTTGAATTGAATTGAAATGAGTTAGCTAAAAAAGAGAGCCTTACAATAAGACTTTTAGAGAAAAAAAGCATAATTAGTATAGCAAATCTCATTTGGATGTACAACATCATATATCCATATATTGTAATAGGATATTAACACATTAAATGCTACTAAAAAATAAATAAATAAATGACCATTAGTTCAATACAGTATTATTGTCATTCTGACATTTTATGAACTATTTGAACAAGACAAATTAATTATTTACTTTATTTATACTGTATGATAAAAATGCATGCAAACATTAGAGGGTCAAAATGACCACGGTGGTGATTCTAGTAGTTATGAAATCCTGGCCATTCCAATGTTCATGATCAACAGGCTCATGGTGATCAGTTTTTAGATAAGATTATATGATGAATGAATGACAAACGATTATATATAATATTATATATAATATCTGAATGCAGTGATGCCTAGGTAGTGCTATGCAAGCTAGCCAGTTAACTCTAGAATGCTCATTGAACTAGCTTTGACATAATAAACCACCCATATCTATCAATCTTTGTGTATTATTGTGTTATAACATATTCAAGTCTGACATTGTTATGGAATTAATATTACAAAGCCCAACAATGTATTGAGCGTTTTAACCTTGACAGGCTATTATTGTCTTTCTGACATTTTTATGATCTATTTGAACATGAATAATGCATTCCTATTCTGTTTTATACAGTACATAAATATTCATGCAAATTTCAAAATGAGCATTGTTAGCCATTCTTGTAGTTCTTGTAGTAGAATGGGCTTTCTTGTGTTCAGATCCGTTCGCTATGATGCTCAATGGTAAATGCTTACTGTTGCTTTTATCTGCTCGTTTCCTATTTGATCCCCCTGTGAAGATCATTAGTCTTGGAGCTATCATCATCATACTTTTCTAACTGCAGGTCTTTTAGTTTTCCCCATGCCTATGTGATCATGTTTTGAGAGGGATTAGCCTTATTAATGAACCAGCAAACTCATAACACACGAATTGCTTTGCTTTTTTGAATTTTTGGATTGTTTCTAATTACCTGCATTCAATATCTACATGATCTACATTATCATCACTCTAGCACAAATCTAAACAACCTTCTGACAGTTTGCATGTGTAGTCTGAATGAAAAATGGTGCATGTTAGCTAATCAAGGGTTTTTTACATTTTTAACTGTTCAGTTTGAATCTATGTGAGATTTTTGTTCATCCTCTGACCCATGCTTGCAGCAGGAACAAAAAAGCCCAAGCCATGTTCCTCTGAGATCCTCACCCTCCTGGCTCCTTGACCTCCTTTTTCTTGATCTTCTGCTCTGGCCTCTTCTTCCTAGACTCCTATTACTCATTCATTAAACTGCAGCAACCGGAGCTGTGTGGTCTTTGTAATCTCTTATCCATTACATTAGGTAAGCCGACGGGGCAAAATAAATTCCCTTGAATGTGATTAAGAAAGCGGATGTGATGGCCCTCCTGCCAGAGCTTCCAGATCTCATAAAGATATCCCAGAGGGGGGCTCAGCTTATACCTGAGAGGCTCTTCTGAGACCTGGCTTGACTTATT
Source organism: Parotocinclus haroldoi (assembly GCA_034779995.1). Classification (NCBI taxonomy): domain Eukaryota; kingdom Metazoa; phylum Chordata; class Actinopteri; order Siluriformes; family Loricariidae; genus Parotocinclus; species Parotocinclus haroldoi. The sequence continues at coordinate 2,286 of JAUZST010012815.1, forward strand.
GCCAGGGTCTAATGTCGCAGATTTTTTTTTCCAGCCATTTGCTGGTATGGTCACATACTGACTGCAGATTGAGTTTATAAGACTGATGAAGGATAACATTGCATTGGAATTATGAATGGTATTGGGTTGTGATATTGGGATACAGGGTTTGAGGGCTGTCACTTTTGTTTTCACCATTTTTATCAGCCCCAGATAGGAAAGCAAAATAAGCATAAACATTTGATTAGGTAGGTGATTAGGAAACACTAATTCTAGGCATTCATTTTGTAAGAACTTTATTTGATTGTAAATGGTTTGTTAAAATTTACAGAAATGCAAAAATGCGCCGAATTAAATAAATGAAATGTGGTTAAATGGGGTGCAATGGTGGCTCAGTAGTTCGTGCTGTCGTCTCACAACTTCAGATGCTCAGGTTCAAGTCCTGGATCATCTTATGTGTGGAGTTGCATGTGCTCCTTGCATCTGTGTGGGCATCTCTAAATTGTCCCAGTGTGACTGAGTGTGTACATGTGCCTGTTGATGGACTAGTGTCCTAGTTTAGGATGGTTCTCCTTAGAATTAGATAAAGCGGGTATTAAAGCAAGCAAGAAAGATTCTAAATTGTTTAAAATACTGTAAGAGGGAGTGGTCAGATCAGATCAATCCTGGGTTCAAATCCTGAGTGGTGTTTTCAATGTGAAGGTCATTTACAGAACCCTGCCATAGGTATAACTTTCTGTGCTCAATGAATTGCAAGTTAGGCACCTGACCCTACCCTGGTCAGGATAAATGAGAGAAAAACAGGCTGCTTTTGTTGCAAGGCTTACCTCAAGAGCCCAGTCTGCTCGCGGTGGTCCCCAGTCGCCGTTGCAGAGCGCCCAGTGAGGCCGCTTATATCCCCGTTAATTTGATGACGTGATGACGAACACCTGGGGCTCTCGCTATTTAAGTTTGAGTCTTGAGTGTTGTTCTTCGCCAAATCGTCACACAACGTTTGGTCTCTCGTTTGCTTTACGCATTATTAAAACTCCAGCATTGATTAATAGACCCGACGGCAACATTCCGGGGCTTTTAGAGCTGACGGATGCATAAAGGGGAAACCCTTGAGGTATTTAGCCAGTTAGGGATAGAACCAGGGTATCCTGACGCTTGAGTTTCCCTTCGGCTTCCTGACGTGCTTCACTTCAGTCGGCTGCGCAGCTTTCATGGAGGTCAGGGCCCAAACAGCAGCGCAGGTTTCATGACAGAAACCAAGACAGGGACATATGAAATATGTCAGTGCTGTGCTTAACCCTATTCCTAACACATTTCTTTTGAACCTGAGAGAAAATCAGAGTATATCAAGAAAAGCCATACACACAAAACTGGGTCACTGGGTCAGTGTAGCCCGCATTCGCTCAATTGCAAAATTAAAACGTTGTTAAAAAATTGTAAAATTAAAAGTTATTTTTGTAATGACAACAAATTAAAATGGTATATACAAATCTAGGATGCCACAGATGTTTGCACAGTATTGTACTGTATGTCAGGTTACAGTCTGTTAGCTTTCTCTTGTAGTATGTGATCTAAGACGAGATAAGAAGCCACAAATCTTATCAAGTTACAAAATATAAAAAAGCCAAGAGGAGAAATCTAATGCAACACACAATGTTTTGTGTGTGCGTTTGGCCTTTTGGGAAAGGTTCTGAAGTGTTTTGTTCACTTATACAGTACGACTGTAGCACACACAGATTGTGGTGAATAGCAGCAATATATCACTAACCATCGGCACTAGTGAATCACACTTTCTATTGCTATGAAAACAATAAATAAGGTATACACACTGTAACACATAAGGTGCGTTATTCGGGTGGCATGGTGGTATAATAGCCTAGACTCGGGTTCTAGTATTGGCGGTACCTTTGAATGTTGCCAGGCATCATAGTGAAGTGCAGTCGAGGGATCATCCCACAACGTTGCGATGGCACTGGAACAGCACAGTATTGCTGGTATGGCACAGCTGGATACAGGTTATCTTTGTGGGTCATGCTTAACAGAATGAAGCACTTACATTTATAGCATTTAGCAGAAGTCCTTATCCAGAGCGACTTACAACTTGCAATTCAATCAATGGTGGGTTAAGGGCCTTGCTTAAGGACCAAACGGTGGCAGCATTTGCAGAGGATGGATTTGAACCCTGGACCATGAGGTACAGAGTTCAGTACCTTAACCGCGTGTGGGACTGATGGCTGTCACGGCATGGCTTGTACGCTGTAGCTCTGTATGTAGTCCATGATGGTATGCTTTCCTCTAGATTTTCATCAACTTCACACTTGGTTTGCCTAAGTAATGCTCCATCCAGACTGGGTTCCCAGCTTTGGGCCAAGTGAATCTAATATGGGTTATTGATCTAAATAAATGCTTTAGATCTAAAAGTCTGAAGATTGAACATTGAACATTAGACAGACATCGATGTGGCACTGAGTATGTTTTTGTGAGGCTTGACATGTTCTGCCATGTCCATGTATGTCCCAAGCATAGTTGTTTCCACTCTGCTTGTCTCCTTATTTTATTTCTGTTTCTTCCCAAAACTATTAATTACTGGTGTGTGTTTGTGTGTGTGTAAGTGTGACAGAGTTTGTGTCTGATGTCCTATGATGTCCTGGCATCCCTTTAGTTTTGGCACCATGCCACCAAGGAATTTAGCATGATCCACTTCTATGCTTACTGTTCTGGAAAGCTCTATATGTCTACCCTCTGCTCATGTGTGTATTAGGTCATATTAAGGTCGTATTTTCATATGGTCATATTGATTTTGCATGGTCATACAGGCAAATGATTATATCAGGTTCATATGATCATATGGGTTCATACAGTCATATGGTGGTCATATAGTCAAATGAGAATCATACATTCATATGGAGGTCTTAGGGTTATATGGGGCTCATATAGTCATATGGGAGCCATAAGGTCATGTGGGTTTCATCTGTGCATCTGGGGTTCATATGGACATATGAGGTTAATGTGGACATGGGAGTCATGGGGTTGATTTGGTCATAAGGGGGGCGTATGGGGTCATCTAGTCATTTGGGCTTATGGCTCATCTGGGGTCCATATGGTAATATGGATTGCATGTAGTCATATGACATCTTATGATCATATCTTATGGTCATATGATCTTATGATGGGGTTCATACAGTCAAATGGGGTCCGATTCTGGTTTTCTCCCACTTTCCAAAAACTATAAATATAAATACATTGCCCATCATTTTAACTAAGCTAATTGCCCTCTGATTGATTGTTTCCCTTTCCTGGGAGCACCTTGGGATCAGTCGTTATGGCACAGGCTCCAGAGGACTGTTGACCAGGTTAGTGTTTAAGCTGCAGTTGTAGTTGTCTGTTCGCTCCCCCCCAGGAAGCTGCTGAAAAGGACACACACAAAGTGATCAAGCAGTTCCCTCATGCCTAAAGTCTCACAGCTCATACTTACTGAATTATCACCCCGTATGCTCTCTGATCGATGTCCCACTAGATCTAATCAAATCCAAATAAACACAACGTGTAAACGGCACCACCCGTAGTGGGAGCGATCAAAGCCGGCTGTGCGTGAAGAGAATTCACACTGCATGCTCAGTCTCCTCAGTGAACCGTTATTTCACTTCAAGAACCATCAGGAGTAAATGTGGTCTGATTTAAAGTGCTGCTTCAGTCATTACAGTTACAAGAAAACCAGCCAGGAGCTATGTACGATTCAGGATTACAATAAGTAAGGGATGTCTTTGAAATCAAGAGCTTCTCTTGTGACAGGCAGAACAAAATAAAACTGGCAATGTCCCACTACATGACCCAGTTTAGCCATTCAGACACTTTATAGGGACTTTCCACAATGTTCTGCTAAATGAACTTATGAATACACTCAGGACATCTTTCCAAGTCTTCACGTTACGGAATGCAGGATGAGGGAATGGGGATCGAATGATGTTTAAAAATAACTAGGGATAACCAAAAAGGTAGAGCCCAGACCGGCGGCAGTGGAGCCCTTGGTATGGGGCAACCCAGTGGCGCTGTCTTTTGAGGTGGGATCTGGGGCAGGTTCTCCGGGGGACTCGCCCGTGAGAAGGGGCGAAGGTCTTCCCCCTGTGCGTAGACACACTGAATGTCATGCGGGAGACCATCCACTGATGGAGCCAGAGGCCCAGTTGATGGACAGGTTATGAGACCGCAGCCACAACAAGTAATAAGGCCAATGACCCCACAGACCGACATGGGGTCGGAGTCCACACCGACCCGTACGGTGTCGGACCCTGTCTTCCATGACATGTACGCCTTCAGAAAGGGATCGTAATTGGAAACCTGATTGGTGCGTGTCACCCAGACCCAATCCCAGTGACACACCCTTAATTTGAGCAAAATGCCCTTTTTGGGGGTTCTGGTGGGACCTGTTCCGCCTAGCTGCATGGGTTCGGGCAACAGAGACCGCTCAAGGAAGGGATCAGGACGAAGCAAGAGAAGGTCATGATCTCGCGAGAGGGGCGGACGCCTGAGTGTATTACCGCGAACTGGTAAAAAGAGGAGAGGGAGACAGTAGGATCCCAAAAAGCAAGCTCGTTGAGGCCCCGATGGAAAAGGATGAGAAGTGGAGCCTCCTCCCATCCCGTCGCCAAGGTGCTGAACTCGACAACATAGTCCGCCACTGCACGGTCGCCCTGGGTGATCTTCACCAGATGAGGTCCTGCTATAAGGGCTTTGGAAAATGCCTCCTCGGAGGTACTATAGGGCCCTTTTGCTCCCATGCTGCGGTGGGCCATTCCAGGGTCCTCCCTGAAAGGAGGGAGATCACATATGCCACCTTAGAGCACTCCGACGGGAAGCGCGAGGGTTGGAGCTCAAATATGAGCCCGCATTGCAGGAGGAACCCTTGAGGCACTTGGTGGGATCACCGGAAAAACGCTCCAGCAGTGGCAAAGGGGTCTCCACCGGGGGCAACGGGAGCAGGGGCGCGTGTGCTGGCCGAAGTACTGGCCACGATAGCTTGGGAGAGGCGCTCCGTAAACCTCTTTATGGCTGTCTCATGGCGTCTGATGGCTGCCCCCTGTAGGCGAATTGCTTCAGGGAAATCATGGGAACCTGCTGGATCCATTTATGGTCACGTCGTTCTGTTACGGAATAGGAGGGATGACCCAAGGAATGAGGATCACATGACGTTTAATAATAACTAGGGATAACCAAAAAAGGTAGAGCAAAATGCTCACCAATTTCAAAATGCCTCAGGAAACCTGTTACTTCCCTTACTGGCTATGTTACCTCAGGGGTTTCCCCCTTACTCGCCCGGGATGTCACAGAGTAAGCATTGAGATAGTCGCAAACCAAAATGCGATTCGTGTTGCGTCGCGGACACGAGAAAAAGCATACTGAGTATGAGGACGTGATGCCGAATAACCCTCACTTAAGTAACGGGACCGCCAGGTGTTCGTCATCATGTCGCCAATCAACCACGGAATATAGACTGCACTCGGTGAGTACAGCGACTTCACTGGAGGAATTTTTAGACCTTTCAAAAACTCTCTAGCTGGAACTCAATATATCCCAGATTCTTTATGGACTTAGTTTGGCAGGGCTGACATTTTATGAATGTACGTTGTGGATCTGGATAACAATCAATTAAATTTCAATATAACCTGATCTACTGCCACTTTTAGTCTACTGAACCTGTTAGCAGTGAGTGCTTTTGAAATGAGAATTAGAAGAGGATGCTTTTGACCATATACTGTGAATGGGTGTTTTGTGTATACATGAATGTCTGTCCTCCCCACTCCTCTCTATCGTGGGTGATATCCATCTGCACCGTAACAATCTGAATAAATCATGAGTGGAAAAACTCTTTTTGAAGATGGAAGTAAAACCTGGACCTCCTCACTTGACTGCACACACACCTGTCTGTTTCCATCTAAGCTCTCTCTCTATGCCTGCTTAAATATGAAAAACCAGGAAGCCATAATTATATTTAATAAAGAAGACAGGGGGTAGAAAGATGAGCAGGAACACAGCTGTGCTCCTCAAAGGGTGAAATAGTTCCTTGTTTTGGGAAACAAAAAAGGATTTAACTTGTTGTTACCCACCAAGCGCATTGGCTGCCCCTAAGAACAAATCATTAGCGAGAAAACTAGAAAAATGTTTAGGGTGTTTAGGGCGAGCCCGTTCCTTGTTTTTCGCTGCGGTATGTTATTTCACCCCGATCCCTTACTGTTCTGTTTCCGCGTTTTCCCAGACGTCATTCACGGCGTTTTCATTTACCGCAGCGATCTATTGGTTAGTTTCTTTTCATTACGCACCTGTTTTCACTTTTGTTAATTATATGTTGATTATATAAGCCCGGTGATCACATTTGTGTTTGCTCATTATGTTTGCGTGCCCGTTTTCAGTGTTTCCCCGTTGTGCGCGCTTTGGTTTTGTTTTGGTTTATTCTTTTTATTTAGTCCGTATTCCGGACTCTGCCGTGTGGAATTCCCGACAGCTGAGCCTGGGAATCGCGGTTGGTAGGGGCTCCAGAGCCCTTCAGTGGCCCCCCCCCGGCTCCTTGCCCTTGTGTGGATCCTCAATGGCCGGGTCGTTCGCGGGCCCTTGGACCCTCAGCCATGCGAAAGGATCCCCCACAGCTGATGGCGTGGCCTGATATCGCGACTGAGGCCGTTGTACGGATTTCCCCGACACTTCGGCTGCCTTTGGGTCCCATGGCACCCCACTGCGGGATTCTGGACTCTCGGCTTGTTAGCCTGCACCGGACTCTCACTTGGGACTTTCTCTTCTTTGGTTATGCCTGGATATGTGTTTTATTTAATAAATGTTCTTTTGTTTCCCCTCATTCGTTGTCTGTCTGTGGATACTGCATTTTGGGCTCCGGCTTGATTGAGGATCCCGAAGATTTGATCAGAAATGATCTTGCGAGATCTCCGGGACGCCCTATTGTAACAGAGGGTATAAATGTTTGACTGATTATTTGATTAAGCATTATTCGGGAATATTTCACACTAATCCACACCCTTGACACATCATAAGCCTTAAACAAACTATTAAATATCTTAACGCATGCTCAATAAATTTGAATCAGTTCATCTGGACGCAAGTTTTTGTAGAATAAATGTTTTGTTACTCATCTGTAGAAAGTGACTTCTTCAGTTACAAATGGATGAACTTCCCCAATATGCATGTATGGTGTTATGCATATGGTGCTGGTATCTGTCATTATGCATATGTATGTATGTATGTATGTATAAGAATTTTTCATTCAGGCAAGACTGAAGAAGTCACATAGGTGAGTGACAAAATGTTTCTCCTACAAAATCTTACGTCCAGATGAACTGATAAAGTTCTGGGAAGCTCTTAAATAGAACCAGGAGTGACAAATATCTACAGGTAGAAAACTATTGTATGTGTTCTGAGTCCTAAAGTAAACAAGATCTGCACCAAAACAACAACATGTCATGCAGGGCTTGCTGTCAGAAACCACACAGCTGGTCTTCGTCAGGCTAACTGCAGCTATCCTTAAATTTCTAAGACACTAAGGCACGGAGGCAACACTCAGCACTTTGAAACAACAGGTCATGTCTCCAGGAAGAAATGGTCTGGAAGGCTCAAAGCCTCTTCAAGCGGACATCCTCCTGATGTAATTTACAGTACTCTAAAACAAGGTTAAAAGCCTTCAAAAACTTTCAGCAGAACGTCTGAAAACATTTTTTAGAGGAACAATAAAAATCATTGCTATCTAAGGAAAGCATCAAGATCAAGTGCAGTTTCTGGCAGACAGTCTACTTGAAATTAGATTGAGCAATTGTTGTGATTGCCCCATTTTTTTGCCCGGGAGTGTTTATAAACTAGCTATAGCAGATAAGTCGTGTCCTCCTTATGTTTACTAATTTTAAAAAGCTTTTTGCACATGCTAATCTGTATTAAGTGAATACAATTCTTGTTCAGAAGTTGCGCTTTAAGCGTTGGTTAGCAGAGTGTGGATTTGGTGAGTTGGTTGGTCACATGGGACGAGGGAATACGGTGTTAAGATGCTGCTGTTCTTAAGACTTGCTTTAATTGTAAGGTTGTAAAAATTGTAATTCACTCTGGAGAAGAACAGCAATGACTAAACGTAAATGTAACATCTAACTTTTTTGACACAAGCTTAAAGAACCTTTTCAAGAAACATGGGACCTTTGGGGAAAGAGGATTTTTAATTAATTTTAAAAGACAGCCTGAACTTTTCATGCTCCTGGTCAGGCTGTACAGGATTATGGACGTCCACAGGGTGCAGGTGAGCACATACTCTGAACAGTGCATGTCTTCCATATGGCAGTGTAGGTTCTTTCCCTGTCTAAACCCTTCCCCCTGGACCAGCCCACGGTGTCAAAGTCAAGGTCAACATCAACTTGATTTATATAGCGCTTTACAATACTCTATTATCTTGAAAGTAGAATCCGAAATTGAGCAAGCCGAGGGCGACAGTGACAAGGAAAAACTTCCTGAATGTAGAGAGAACAAACCTTAGGAGGACCAAGACTCTGAGGTGTCTGGGGTGGTGGTTATAATATTCGACCGACTGTACATCCACAATCTTCAAAATTCAAGGAGCAATCTCGACTTTTTATTGACTTGAGTTTTTTTTTTCAATGTCTTCATTTTGGTATGTTTCTTCCATCTGAATGCACTCATAGTGTGTTTCAGAATAAAAAAATCCTGCCAAATCCAAAACCACTGCACTGAAATCAAGCAGGCCAACAATTTAATTAAGGAGTATATGGGTGCATCTTATTTAATTACCTGCTACTAATCAGTGTAATGCACATCTCAGCTGGAGCATTAGCTTCCTTGTTCCTTCAGTTCTTCCATCTTTCCATGGTGTTATATGAATCCTTGTATTTAAAATTTAAATTAAAATTTTTTCTGAAAATAATATATATATATATATATATATATATATATATATATATACACACATACACTGCTCAAAGAAATAAAGGGAACGCAATGTAGCAATGTAACAATGTAA
>JAUZST010012816.1:0-11277 GCA_034779995.1 Parotocinclus haroldoi
TGTGTGTGTGTCTGTCTGTGTGTGTGTCTGTCTGTGTGTGTGTCTGTCTGTGTGTGTGTCTGTCTGTGTGTGTGTCTCTGTGTGTGTGTCTCTGTGTGTGTGTCTCTCTGTGTGTGTCTCTCTGTGTGTGTCTGTGTGTGTGTGTCTCTGTGTGTGTGTCTCTGTGTGTGTGTATGTGTGTCTCTGTGTGTGTGTATGTGTGTCTCTGTGTGTGTGTATGTGTGTCTCTGTGTGTGTGTATGTGTGTGTGTATGTGTGTCTGTCTGTGTGTGTGTGTATGTGTGTGTGTATGTGTGTCTGTCTGTGTGTGTGTGTATGTGTGTCTGTCTGTGTGTCTGTGTGTCTGTGTGTGTGTGTCTGTCTGTGTGTCTGTCTGTGTGTGTGTCTGTGTGTGTCTGTCTGTGTGTCTGTCTGTCTGTGTGTGCGTGTCTGTGTGTGCGTCTCTCTGTGTGTGTCTCTGTGTGTGTGTGTGTGTGTTCGCGTGTCTGTGTATGTGTGTCTCTGTGTCTGTCTGTGTGTGTCTGTCTGTGTGTGTCTGTCTGTGTGTGTCTGTCTGTGTGCGTGTCTGTGTGCGTGTCTGTGTGCGTGTCTGTGTGCGTGTCTGTGTCGTGTGTGCGTGTCTGTGTGCGTGTCTGTGTGTGTGTGTCTCTGTGTCTCTGTGTGTGTATGTGTCTCTGTGTGTGTATGTGTCTCTGTGTGTGTATGTGTGTCTGTGTGTCTGTGTGTGCGTGTGTGCGTGTCTGTGTGTGCGTGTGTGCGTGTCTGTGTGTGCGTGTCTGTGTGTGCGTGTGTGCGTGTCTGTGTGTGCGTGTCTGTGTGTGTGTGTGCGTGTGTGTCTGTCCTACAGGGAAGCGCTCAAACGTCTATCGATTAGACTCTTCGGACTCATTTCAGCGGCGAGGAACGTTCACCACACAAGGCTCCGGAGAGTTTCCTTCCCTCCCTGCTAAAGACGATGTTCCAGACCCTTTTGCTCCCTCTGTCCCCTGCCAAGTCCCACGTGAGCCTGACCGATTTGCCTCCTTCGACAAAGTGAGCACCTCCCCCGCCCCCTCTCCACCCCCTGATACGCTATAGTGATATTAACCTTTGCGTTTCACTTCTGCCGAGTGGCAGCCATTGCCTAGTGAACTAGTTGCACAAGATGGCAGGAGATGATCTCGAGAATCACCAAGTGTGCACACAACTGCTTTCACTATTAACCCATGACGTTTGATAACTAACTTTTTTTAAAGGCTTTATTTACGCATCCCTGTAACAAGGGGCACACCTGGTCTCTGTCACATGCGGCGGCTTTCATCCCTTTTCCTGAATGGGCCCTGTAACTTGGCAGGCCCTGATCCCGCTGAAATTGGATTGGAGAAGGATCAGATGCTGCACAGTAGAAACCAAGAGTTTGATATGTGAGAAATAGAGAGTGAATTCCTGGGTTTCGTCTCTCCAGGGGCCCATTTGAGGATAGGGACATAGTTTGTGGTGTAGACCAGGTGTGCCCCGTCACAATCACTATAAATGTGCGTCTTAGCATTCAGACATGCTCCTTCTCATAGAGGAATGAAAACCAAATGCAGTTAAACATCAATGTATGTAAAAGACTAATAAATTATAGTGACCGTAAACTTGTTTTTGTTAGTAAAGCTAATGTTAGTTTCAGCTCCATAAGTACTTTGGTACATTTAATTTTAGACATTTCTAAAGTTTTGGTTTCTGAGTTAGAGTTGATATAACCAATAAGACAGTGAATAATTCATCTTGTCACTGATCATTTTTAATTGAATCTTTTTTTAATCTGGGGACACAGGATACGAACGGACCCTGCTCAGACCCAAAGGGAGCTTCTGGGGAAATGTAGCGTTCAGTAGACAGACATCTTGAGCCTCACCACAATGTACAGGCCAAACAATTGGTGCCAGCATGTCGAAAATTGACTTCTTCATGCAATTTTATTTATTTAATTACACAAATGCTTATCCATTACAAAATACTAATTTCTTTATTTCTAACATTAAATGTATGACTGGAATAACTCAATGGCGTATGTGTGCAGTTGCCTTGTTGCACGTCTGCCTGGGTTTAATCAGCGTTTTCCTCCCAAATACGTTTGGTTGATTGGTCAAAATTTGCTAAATTACCCTGGTGTGAGTGTAAGAATATGAATTTTACCTCGCTCCTGTCTTGAATAGCCATTGATGCTGAAAGCGAAATTAAATAAGGTTACATTCAAAAATCAACCCATGACTTCTAACCAACTAGAAAGCATACCAATGTGCAATAGTCCTTTAAAAATGCTTTCTTTAAGAAAAAGAACGTTCATGTTTTAAATGTAAAAAATATAAATATACTTCCCAATAAAATATCCCCTAATTTTTGTGAGCCGTTCCTATTCTCGCCGTGCCAGCGATGGGTTTGGGGGGGAAAAACACTGTTAGCCAGTAGTGTTTGAAGATTTCTTCAGTAAAATCCCAATAAACTATTATAATATTCTATAATATATTACAGGGCCTGAGTACGGTACATGAGAATAATTCTGATTTTTTTTTTGGCTCAGAAACATGAGAAATGTAACTATCGATTTGTTTTATTAATCAGTTACATCATTACAATAATTTTAAACCCCAATACTTTGTAGTTACTTAAGTAATTGCATGTAGATGCGTTACTTTGTGCAGCGTTTCCCCCAACACTGCACTAGACCCTCAACTGGACTTCAGTGTCGTGAACCATGAGAACTTGATAGAGCCACATGTAACAGACACTCCCCTTACCTTGCTGCACCTGGGGTGCTTCGTCTCTTTAAACCTGCGCTCTGACATTGAGGTTTTTGTGAGAATTCAGTTGCGTTTAGTATGTGCCACTTTTGTCATATCCAGTTCATTCCGGACATCAAACTTGTATTTGTGGGTCTGCTGGCACCAAACATTGGAGATGCACCTTATTTTGGTCTCAAGCGTTCCACCTCGCCAGAGGCTCTCTGGTCTCAGCGCTCCCTTAACAGTAAATGGTGCCATCTTGTACAATGAGTGAACTGGTACACTGGAGTCATTTCAGTTTTTATATAATGGCAGTTTCATACATGTGTGTGCCACATAACGTCCAATCGCATGTACGGCCATAAGGCTATTATTATTATTAAAGGTATTAACCTACATAATCAGTGTATTACTTTGCCAGATACATTTGGCCAAACTATAGAAATGGGCACTAAAACTATAAGTTTAGACATGAAGATTAAGGCCTACAGCGGAGTAATCTTCGGCTCATTGAATCAGTGATGGGTAAGAGAAGTCGGGGCGTAGCAGAAAATTTAAACTGGAATTAAATTAGACTGGAACGGCAATTCTTATAAACACGGTGCTGGTAAAAGACATGCTGGTTTTGCACTCCCACACATGGGTCACACACGGTGATCATGGTACAGATGTCTCAGGATGTGATGAATAATAATGGTTCTGTATGGGTGCCGTGTCTTGGCTAAGTACAACGGCAAAACAAAAATTAGTGAAAGCAGTGTACTTAATACCTCTACACACAGCGTCTTAGTTTAACAATTGTAAAATGTAGTATGTACATATTATAGAATCACATGGAATCAATGTGGTGTTTGGACACCATTGGAATCACGATGCGCGTTATCATTATCGTGGACGTTAAGTGGTGCAGACCTGTAGCGTAAGTTAGCTTTTGTAATTATTCTTAGATATTTAAGATACGAAACGTAAAACCCTGACCTCCTGACGAATAGTACATAATGTGTTACCTAAGCTACGTAGACAAATCTGTTCATGCATCAGTGTTAACTCGGTGAAGTCACTACCATTTTGGCTGTGGTTCGAGTGGTGGGGCTGCTTGCTACTGACTCTGCTCGTTTTACATAATCATTGGGATTGGGAACCTCGCCTGTGCTGCATGTTCATTAATCTGACCTACTCTGATCGACATTTCCCTCACCTCGCTCTGCATGCACTAATCATCCGTCTTCACTTCTCTCGATTGCCTTACGTTTTTCCAACGCATCCATGTTCTGAGCTGTGATTGGCTGAAGCGCTGACTGTGGAATGGTACTTGACTACCTCCCCTGACTCCAGCATGCCCTCGGCACATGCTCTCCACCTCCTATCTCTCTCCAGGGAGGGTCATCGGTCCACCTTAAACAGAAAGTGCTCAATAAAATGTTTTACGAAGGTGCCAGCCTTATCTCTCGGCTCCTTTTTGTTTGTCGTCATTTCAGCTTTTATACGTTTCAGCTTATTTATGTTCACTCACACCTGTGCATTCGGGGACACAGCTTCCAGCAAACATTATTTCAACGAACTCGACATCTACTCTGAAATTACACCCATCAGCCAAAACATCAAAACCAACAGGTCTGTAATCCTGTTCAACTAGTTACATTCATTACTTCACTTAATTCATGAAAGCTTACCCAGTTAATTAAGACTCTTTGATCCAGTTGGCTGACAATTAAAATTTTTGGTTGTTAAAGTTGCTCAGATATGTTCATCTGAACACGTCCTACACACCCAACACCTCGCTGTTCGCTTTAGCCCAGAGCTTTACAGGGCTAATGAAGAGATAATGAACATTTTGTTATTAAGTCTGTGTGTGCTTTTAATGTTTTGGCTGATCAGTGCATTGTTAGAGGAACAAGGTCCGAAAAGAAATGCCTAGGCAATGTGTGGAATGCTGAAAACGGGTTGGGAAAGTTAGAAATGCGTCATTTCGTGCATTTCATCGTAGAACCACTTGGTATTATAAACAACGCCTGGGCAAAGTATATAGCGTGTTATAATAGCGCAGACATTTCAACCTTTGCCTAAAAATGTTACGTTCGATACGTTGCCTAGACATTTAGTACAGTGCACACTTTTACACATTGGCAGAAACATGCATAGTAAAGTCAGGTGAAGTCATTGACTTGCACATGTAGGCTTACTTTCTTTCTGATTTGTTGGGTGGCACAGTGGCGCATGCGGTAACCACAGTCACCTCAAAGTTCCAGAGACTCCTGATTCGGACCCTGGCCTCAGACTTCATCTGTGTGGAATGTGCATGTTTGTTAATGTCATCTTGCAGACACCCTAATGCAGAGTCACTTGCAATTGATACAGTCCTGCAGTCCAAATAATTGTGGGTTAGGGACCTACCTCAGGGACCCAACCATGGAAGCTTGGCAGAGGTGGGACCTGAACCCTGAAACTTCTGATCCATAGTCCATAGCAACCTGTGTCCGGGGGGGTTTTCTCCGGTTTCCCCCAACATTTCGTGCCTAAGGTTAATTGGTTGCTCTAAATTTGCTCAGTTTGAATTCTTGACTTTCTTCCTGTCGTCAGTAACTTTTGATGCTGAAAGCGTATTTAATAAAATAATGCCCAAACACTTTGTTTGCTGTTCCCAACTGTAAGTGGTAACAAACTCCTGCTGTTTGTTATATCAGTCTGTGTTTGCTCGTCAGGTTTTCTGTCCTCTCCGGTTAACCTTACTTGCTTTATATGATATAACAAGCTCTACAGCATGTTGTCGTGCCTCTGTCCTACACACAGTGCCCCTATACTTTCTTTGTTGCGCGTTATCCACCTTACCTTTGTGTTCATGAACTGCATGCCCATTGTGGTTATGTCTGTGCAGTGCTGCACTGCCAGAAATATGATGAAGTAGGTTGTAGGTCGGATCACCACTGCAAAAGGACATAATTTTAGTTTCTATGCGTTTAATTTAAAATGCATGTCGTGTGTAAATTTAGAGATTTTGAGTTATTGGGATTTCAATGTCAAAAATAGCAAACGACCAGTAACGGTGATAGATAAAATGTGTTTAGAGGAAAGGCATTTTAAAGAGATTTACTATAATTCAGATACGGTATTATTTAAATTTTCAAAATCAAGCTGTCAGTATGTTATACAACACAGTTTTATGTAAATGTACGTTTCTCGTTGTCATTCTATTCTTTAGGTTAATTGTTCGTCTCTAAATTGGCTCAATGTGGATGCCGATACATTGTTAAATAAACAACATTTTGGATTCATTTAGTCCCCCCCCCCACCCCCCAATTCCATTTGTCTAAATCAGGTTCTTTTTATACATTTTGAGAGTCAGGAATTTCTTTAACAGGTAAGACGTTATTTGATATCGCTTGAATAAGGTCTGCAAAGCGTTTTGCCTGCTAGTGGCGCTACAAAAAGTGCATCCCTCTAAATTCAGTAGTATATTCAGGGTTTCATAACACCCATTAATGGCTTGACACTAAATGTATTGCATAGCAAGGAATTCCCAAAAACTGTCATTTAATCTTAAATATAAAACATTTATATGCAACTTGTTGCAATTACCAAATGTATATGTTGGAGTTAAGAATGTTCCCTATGATTGTGTCAATTTCATTTCATGATCAGCAACAGGTTCCCAACAGGTGCCCAGACTTTAGACATAAGACTGTACTTGATGTGTTTGGATCCATTTATCTTTATAATATAGTCTTTATGAATGGCCTGTTGTTGAGTCATCCGTGTTTTATATTATTAAGGTTTTAGTCGGTTTCCATGCGTGTCGGTTTGTGTTCAAAATAATATAGTTATTGACCTTTTATGTTTGGAGATGACGTGAATTTTTCCGCTGCCTTATAGAAGGATAACCTTGACTACAACTTTGCCGCATGATCCATTTGTAAATAAGGTTGGCCACTCCTGCTTTAGATGCTTTGTAGTTCGTGTTGACACGGTCTAATGTTATTTCTGTCGTTTTCTTGATCGTGTGTGAAACAGTACCCAACGGAGGAAGACATGATCGAGTGGGCCAAGAGGGAGAGTGAACGTGAGGAGAGGGAACGCGTGGCCCGCCTCACCCAGCAGGAGCAGGAGGACCTGGAGCTGGCCATCGCACTCAGCAAGTCTGAATTCTCTTGACCTGAAGCAGACACGACCACACTGCCATGGATGAGGAAGGACGAAGAGAAAAGCTAAAATTACGGGTGCTGGGACTTAACAATCCCACTTAATTATTATGATTTTTAAACAGATTTTCCTGGTTTCATCTCCACTACCTGTCAGTCATCCCCATGCAGCCAGTGACTCTTCCTAAGGCAGTGTGGGTTAGGAGAAATGGTGAAAAGGTGAAGGACTAAAGGCAGACCTGAGCTTGTTACTTTAAAGTGTGTTATTCTTGTATGATTTTAAAGTGTAGCAAAATCGGTCCAATAATCATCCCTATGTATTTCTAACTCGAACACGTGGCACTATGAAGTGTTACTGGCACATTAACAGACCTCCCACTCACTACGTCTCTCTTGCCGTCGGGTTCAGTGTGCAAAACAAATAGGACGTTGACATTTTAGTCACTCGGACACCTTGGTGCGTTTGTGTTGTGATGCAATGTGATTTAAGCCCACTTTTTCCATGTTTGTTACAAACTCAATATCGGACCTTTTCATATCGGTTTTTACGCAATACTGGTTTTACATACAGTTACAGAACCGAAAGTCTGCTTACTCCTGCTTTGATGAAGAACATCACAGATGCTAAAGTGGCAGGCTTTAGCGTTTTTTTTCTCTGTTTAAGCAAGGTCACAGGTCTGATACAGTCCAGTGCTTCAGGCCAGTATCAGCTGTTATTCCGGTACACTGTATCAGATCATTTCACGTCCAATGAGAATAGGAAACGTTTGTGGTTAAACTCAATAGTAACTGAAGCTGATATGGTCAGTAAAAGTGCCCTTAGTATGTCCACTTTTAGGTTCACCACCTTGTCTCTGTACTCGTCTGTTTTATCAGTTCCACTTACCGTATAGAAGCATTTCTACAATCACAGACTGGGGGTCATCTGTTCCTGCATACTATCTTAGTCATATATACTCTGTTCTTTAATAGTCAGGACATCCAGAGATTTACCATTCGCAGCGGAAGTGTGTTTTGTGCTGGTACGACTGAATCGGATACAGCAGTGCTACTGGCGTTTTTAAATTCTGTGCACACACTGCACTCTATTAGGCACAGCTACCATATTGCTCAAGTCTGAGTCAGTAGTCCTCCTCTGGTCGATCCTGTTGGCTGGACATTTTTGGTTGGTGGACAATTTTCAGTTATGCAGCAAAGGATATAGAGAAACCGATGGAACTGATGTCTGTACTCTGAGGACTGCAAAGTGATTCTAAATGATAAGGGGAACTGATCAAATGGACAATGAGTGTAGAAACAAGGAGGAGTACTAGATAAAGGGATTGGCGAGTGTACAATTTACCTGTCAGCATTATAGATTAGACTTCAGAATGTAACGTGTAAAATGATCGAGTATTGATATGTAGGAAAGGTAGATCCAGTATTTTAATGTCATGCCCTGATCGAAGTTTCCTGTTTGGATGAATGTGCTTCCTATTCCTGCAAAATACTACTTATAATAAAATCTAACCAGGATCGGAGGCGTGTTAGAAAATGCCTCCGTCTTTACTACACTAAACTATTTTTTTTCCATTTTGAAGAGGCTTTCAATAGTGCTGTCAAACAATATTATTAAAAGATAACAAGTCGTGGATCGTTTCGCTGGCCATTTTTGTGAGCAGTATATTCTTGCACTAATCTTGATGAATCACCCTTTTTTGCAAGCTCCTTTTTGACCCTTGGAAATAACTTGACCATTGGGGGTGCAACGATGCATCATGATCGCCGTAGGGGTGGAGGACGTCATGTGCGTTCTGTTTGTCATGCGGTGCATGTAAATGCGTTTTTAATATGCATTTGAAAAATGCTCATTTCTATTCGTTGCAGCATTCAGAAATGAAAAAGGCATGTTCTGTTTAAGATTTGGTGAAGCCACAATTGGAACATTTTGTTTACAGTTACAAATCTCTTCCTAGTCATTTACTTTCATTGCAGGAATTTTTCGTTGTTGTTTGAAAATGTAGTCAGGAAAATGTGCGCCGTTCTGCTTTGTTTCTACAAATCCAAAGAGGAAATGTGAACTAGATATGTGGGTATGTGATGGCACAGTGGTTAAGGTATTGTTATGAATACCAGAAGGTCCAGGGTTCAAAACCCACCTGTGCCAGGTCCTTGAGCAAAGTTTTGCCCTTAATCTATAATTGCTTGGATTGTAAGATTGCATTCACCAAGTCCCTCTGGATATGAGCATCCTCTAAATGTACCATGAATCAAACCATGAGCAGAGGATATCGTTACACCCCAATGGCCATACAAGTCACCCAATATAAACCTTAACAGAATGTGTGTCCCTTTTCAATGTCACAGTAACAATGCCATATTTGCAGCATCACAAAATTTCAGAAAATGAGAGCAATACAGTTTTAATGGAAATGTTCCATTTTATTAGGTATTTAAATAAAGTTTCCATTTCCATTAAAATTGTATGTATGTGTGTATGTGTATATACTTTAGTGTGTAGAAATTAGTGGTGAATAGAGGATCATTTCATAGGAATGCACCCAGAACTATGGGTCCCTAACAGGTCAAGCAGCAAAAAAAAAAGTGATTAACAACATTAAGCTATTGTAGTATTAATGCATTAGTGTTAAAACAGTGCATTCATGATTGTCCTAAAGCATTACAATAGAAAACCGATGATGCAGACCACACAGAATGCACCGTTTTGGGAACACGCCTGAACTCCAGCTCTGTAGTGTTGGTTCTGGACTTTTTGATGTTCTACATGGAGGCCCAAGCCTTAAAACTTCACTGTATAGTCGAGACTATGCATTAAAGTGTGATCGAAAATCGTGCTGAAGCCTTGTGGTGCGTATCAATATTTAAAAATCGTCTTTACACTCATATTTCCTCCTTGCCTACTTGAGAATTTGATGTGGCGCTTGCTCGTCTTGCTTGAGGGATGAGATAAATAAGGATATAAATTGTTCGGTGTGAACTGTACCTGGCCTGGTTTAATGGCTTTTAAAGTTGGCTTCATAAGAATAACAGTACATGAACATATTTATACATGTACACACACCTTTAAGGAAAACCTTTAGTTTTCCAGGAACAAGACTCCAAAATTGAATGAAGATGCGTTAAAAAATAAATAGCTGAGGGTTAACAGTAGGATATGCAGTCAGGTTGAGAAACTTCTTCTCATCTTTGCTTTTCCATGGAGAACACAACAGGTGTTGGCATTTACATGCAGCACCGGGTAGGGGTCACTGTTGTCATATCTGCATGCAGTACACTAAAAACATTTCAAATTGGTGAGTGCAGATGAATAAATGTCCGCTGTTAACAGGTTTATATTCATTTACACAATATTTGGTGGTGACATATTTTGCTCTTTGGTTCTCTACAATTGTCTGTCGGAAAACTGCATAAAACCCCGTTTGTCTTTAAGCATTTCAGCTGCCTGTTATGTAGTAAGATGCTGTAAACGTGGCAGAGAGCGCTTTTGTAGTAAGCTTGCATTTTCATGCCTCTTGTGTCCTTTGGGTTTGGCCTCAAAGGCACTGTCTGAAGTCTTAAGTGAGTGTGACAGCCATCTGTCACCTAATTGTAACTCTTTTGTTAGTCGGACTTTACGTAAGAAAGCACTGGACGTGTGAGCAAGACGTAAATGCAATACAGCAAGGCCCTGGTTTTTTGGGGGTTTTTTTTGCAACATGATTAGAGTTTTCAAACCGAATGAGATGGCGGACATTAGGGGAATAGTCACACAAACTCACAATAATTGCTTGCTTTGCAGTTTTTAAAGGTCTCGTCAGTAGTAACGACACAGCATTGCACGTTTGCACCGTGCTCAAGTATTGCGTTCGAGATTCGTTAGCACACCGTGTTACGTAAGGTCTAGGGTTTCTGATTGTAACGCTTCTTTAAGTCTTGCTCATTGTTAAAATCATCTATGTACAGTCCTTTATTTCTTCTGATCAAAACCACTCGTGCTGGCTGCCTAAAGACTTTTTGAAACTTTTACACTTAATACTTTTTAAAAAAGTAACAAATTAAAAAGTAAAAATTTTAACTTTACAAATGGTGTCCCTTCCCATACGGTCAGTTGCTTAAATATGTTATGTAACTTGTAATTAAATAAAAAAAAATAAACCTTTCAATGTTCACTTTTGTAATAGTTTTACTTCATTTACAGGGATGGCCTTCACTCTGTGAATTCTGGAGCATTCTGCAACCCTGACCAGGATACGTTAAAATGTTTGTTCCTGCACAGAATGTAAAAAAAAAAAAATCTTATCTGTTGGACAGGGTTTTGTCTAGCCTGCAGCATATGGGGGGGTGTGTGTGTGTGTGTGTGTGTGTGTGTGTGTGTGTGTGTGTGTGTGTGTGTGTGTGTGTGTGTGTGTGTG
>JAUZST010012817.1:0-11276 GCA_034779995.1 Parotocinclus haroldoi
ATATATGCGTTGTACTGAGTCTGTATTATTGTACTGGTGACTCAGTCCTGACTAAGCTTCAATGAACTGTAACAGGTCAATGCAAAGTGTTCAGCCTATGAACAACTTTCCAGCACAAATGAGAGACTAGAGTGAGAGTAACATATTAAAATGACAGAAACCCAGATAAGATTGCACACAATTCAACTTGGTTTGAGTTATAGCATAGCATGATGGCTCTTGCAGTTGGAGACAACTGAATTATATTTCTACCAAGTTCTAGTTCTTTAATTGAATACGGAGTGAAAAAAAAGTAGGACTCCTTCGTGGTTTGCTCACAAACAGTGATGTTGCTGCAGCACTTCTCAGGTTGCAAGACTGCCTATCAAAGCAGCAGTTATGTAAAGAGAGAGGTCCGGACATATCTAGGTCATGACATTGGTATTGTTTTGTGCAAGAAACTATCACTGTTGATTATGAAGTCAGAAGTCAGCTTCAGTCAGTAGTTTACTATGGAAGAGCAGCCTGATGACCAAGATGACATAGGGGTTTATAGAATGGTAGAAGTTTTAGAGATAACTTTGCCTGAAGAACAACCAACCCCAAAACCTATCAACCAAGCAGGTATTCAGCATCCACCTTAACAATAAGGCACAAAGTTAAAAGGACATTACT
This sequence comes from Parotocinclus haroldoi, assembly GCA_034779995.1. NCBI lineage: Eukaryota > Metazoa > Chordata > Actinopteri > Siluriformes > Loricariidae > Parotocinclus > Parotocinclus haroldoi. The sequence goes on from JAUZST010012817.1 coordinate 655, forward strand.
GCACATATTTGGGTATGTCAAGTTTTGACCACTAGATGACAAATAATTCCTGTTACTAAGTCTCTCTTATCAAACCACAATGAGGATCAGAGTAACTGTATTGTGCCCAAGGACATGGCAGATTTAGTGTACATTGGGGCAATAATCAGATGAAATAGTACAATAAAAGAAAAACAGACAAAACAGTTTGAAATGCATTTTGAGACAATGAGGGTTCTGTCCAGAGAGAAGCTGGCTTGTAGTAGGTCAACCACAATATATAGTGAACCTTTCATAGAAACATAACAGATAGTAAGTAGACACCATCATATTACATGTACCACTACAATATCTATACATAGGAACAACAGCAGCACTAAAGAAAACCATTGGGTTAGCATGGTCATTGTTGTATCTGTTGTCCTAACTACTTTATTATTACTCTATCTATTACTTAATTATTCAATACTTTAATAACTTAACTGTCTAACAGCTACTGGTGGATTATTTTTTTCTGCCGTTAATCGTTATTTTAAAAGGTTGACTGGTGACCAGCTTGTGTATATAGTATCTGTTTATTAGCCTTTAGCAAATCTCCGGTTTCCATTTAATTTCAGCTTTGTCTCTGTTACAGTTTAAATCTATAACCCTTTTTTTTACAGTCATTTCCTACTCCGTGTTTAATGCCTAGTATTATTTCTTTGTTTAATAGTCGTTAGCGAATCACTGACTCATATTTCATTTTGGCTATAGTCTAATTTGATAACTTTCTAAAGCTGTTTCCTAGTTTCTCTTTACAGGTAACTATTATGGTGACTTTACTGACTTTCCATCCAATCTTAATTGGCACTGTGTTGGACCTCTAGTGTACGAGGATCTACAGCAGGAAGTCTACTGTACTCTTCTGAATAATCTGTGCTCACATGCTAAACCATCAACTCATAACCTCACCCTAAGCTAAGTACATTTACTTGATTCACTTTAGTAGCAGTATCATGGCTTCTGCTGTGCTTGTTCCCTGTGCTGAGTGTGGCATGTTTAGCTATTCTCCTTTCGTCATTAGTGTAAATTTTGTTTGCGATAGGTGTAGGCTTCTAGCTATTCAGACGGAGAAGATTGTAGTGTTAGGGGCGTGCATCCATACTTTATCTAACATAGCAAATCTGGATGCCACAGGCATAGTTAGTCCCCTCCGCCCAGCAGCGCCCTTGCAGCAGGACATGTGGGTGATGGTTCGGCAACATAGTCGTAAGGCCAGCCCACCGGAGCACCACTCTTTACCTGTTCATGTGTCCAACAGGTTTACCCTCCTCAGTGAAACACTCACTGAGCAGCCTGTTAAAAAAGCTCTGTTCAATAGGTGACCAACTTCTGAGACACGTGAAACTAGCTACCCACTTAGGGACACCAGCAGCTAGGGTTTTATGTATCCCAGGAGCCAGAGTGCCAGACATAATGGGGTGCCTTAGTGAGCTTCAGAGCCATAAATTCTCTAGGATAGTTATTCATGTAGGGGTTAAAGATATACGCCTTCGCCAGTTGGAAGTTACTAAGGCTAACTTTGTAGAGGTGATTAGAGTTGCAAAGGCAATGTCTGACGCGGTAGTGTGCTTGGCCCCATCCCAATGCAGTGAGGTGACCAGGCCTTTAGCAGGTTGTCCAAGTGGTGCTTTAAAAACAACGTGGGCTTTATAGACAACTGGACTAGTTTTGATGCTAAGCCTGGCCTCTTAGAACGGGACGGTATCCATCCCACGTGGAAAGTGGCTGCACTCATCTCCTGTAGTATTGCCCATAGTCTTATGACAGGATTTGTTAGGGGCTGACTATCAAGAGCAGGGGTCAGGCAGCAGGCAATTAGGCTTAACCAACTGTTTGTTGGTGGCCATGAACCGTCACCCAGACAGAACTTTATTAAAACTGTGTCTGTTACCCACATCTGTCATAAATCTAAATGCACCCAAAAATCTGTTTTAATAACCTCATTAGGATAAACACAGATAGCTCTTGTAGAAATATCAATCTTAAATTTAAGCAAGGATTACTTAACATTAGATCGCTTTCAAATAAGGCAGTGATTATAAATGAATAATTATTGATAAACACACACACACACACTTACTGAAACCTGGTGAGACCAGATGAATATCTAGCCTTAAATAAAGCCTCCCCTCCCAGGTACAGTTATGTTCAACGCCCTCGTCCTAATTGTGACGTGTAGCAACAATTTTTTACAAAGCTCTAGGTATTGGTGCTAAATCCCATTATAAGGCTAATTCATTTGAAATATTGATTCTCAATGTGACTGATCAATTATTAGGTCATTCTAAATCATACTCTCTTCAGCTCATCACTATTTATCGCCCTCCAGGCCCTTTTTCTTTTCTTTCTTGCTTAGTGCTTTTAACAGATAAGACTGTAATCGTATGTGATTTTAACATTCACTTTGAAAATAAGCAAGATCCACTTAAAACTTGGCTTTTGAGTGCATTTTAGAAACCATGAGTATCACTCAGAATGTGATGGGACCCACACATATCTATATGAATATAGATAAAATAGATGTGAGCGAGCGGAGCGAGCACGATGAGACCACGATGAGACCACGACGAGACCACAGGGCGAGACGAGAAGAGGATACCGCGAGGACAAAAGGAGGGTCAAAAACGGTAAAAAGGCGCTCAAACTTACAAGCGCTTAGTACACGGGAACAACCAAGTGACTTAGCAAGGTGAGAGTGTGGTGAAAGTGAATATAAGGGCTGTGGTGTCGAGGAACAGGTGAGGCTAATTAGTATGAGGGTGAGGCTGATTGAGTGCACAGTTGGGAATGACCCGCCGTGCAGGCGTGACACTGATTATCTTGAGGCTGCAACTAACCAATTAGAATGTGTATTTCGCTCAACCCTGGATACGGTTGCTCCTGCTACAGTAAAATGTATTCGAGAAAAAAAAATGACCATACCCATGCTTTAAAGCATAAATCTCATAGTTTGGAACACAAGTGGCGACGTGGTAACCTGGAGCTACTTAAGATCGCACGGAGGGAAGCATGGTACACTATAAAGAGGCCCTTACCAAAGCTAAATCTGTGTATTTATCCTCAATCATAGAGAACAATAAGAATAATCCTAGATTATTATTTAATAAAGCATCCAGATTAACTAAAAACATCACAGAAACTGACTCTGAAGTTGAGCATGATTTTAACAGTAATGACTTCATGATTTTCTTTAACGATAAGAAAGACTTTAGGCAAAGGACTCGATGTCCTTTAAATGCGCCGTAATAAAACCCCTGATTAAAACAGCCAATATTGACTCTTGTGTTCTGTTTAATTATAGACCAATCTCAAATCTACCTTTCCTCTCCAAAATCTTCAAAAAAGCTGTCTATCAGCAAGTCTGTAGTTACCTCCAACGTAACTATTTATGAAACATTTCCGTCAGGATTCAGGCCTTATTATAGTACTGAAACAGCATTAATAAGGATACTTAATGATCTATTAAGATCGTGTTTCTTTTTTTGTTCTTGTTAGATTTAAGCACAGCATTTGACACTAGATCATGATATCTTACTTAATAGGCTAGAAAACACTTTCTTACCTATCTTACCTGGCCGACTGGTAACATTTTGTTTATATAATCAACGCTCTAAGCTCTCAAAAGTAAAGTGCGTTGTCCCTCAGGGGTCTGTGCTTAGCCCACTGTTATACATGCTATCTTTAGGCTCAATTAATCGTAAGCACGGTGTTAGTTTTCATTGCTATACAGATGATACACAGCTGTACATATCAGCTAATCCTAATGACGGCCTTACAATGAGTAAAATCGAGAATTGTGTTAAGGAAGTACAAAATTGGATGTCGTTTAATTTCCTTTTGCTTAACTCAGATAAAACTGAGGTTTTATTAGTCGGACCCAAGATTGTGAAAGACCCGCTGGCTGCATCTATTCTAAACCTGGATGGCTGTTCGGTAACACCAAGAAACTGAGAAACTTGTTCATGTATTAACCTCGAGATTCTTTAAATATGCCATAAGACTGTTAAACACTTATTAAAATGCTGCTCATTTCTTTTAACTACCTCATACAATTTACTTTGTGCAATACATCGTTACTGTGATTTTGCTGCTACTGCATATATAAGTTTACATATTCATTGCTACAATTTTTGTACTTACACTACACATTTTGCACACAACATTGACACCTTAAATTTTTAAAAACTTTTTAACTTTTTAGATTGTTGAGCCATAGCAACGGAATCTCGTTCTTATGCACACTGTACTGTGTACGTTTGAATGACAATAAAGCCTGTCTAAGTCTAAGATTACTATAATGCTTTTTTGTGTGATGTTCTAGTAAATCTCTAAATAAACTACAACTAGTGCAGAATACAGCAACTCAAGTACTAACTGGAACTAGAAAATTTTATCATATCAGTCCTGTTCTTTCGCATGGATTATAAAATACTGCTTATAACATATAAAGCTCTACATGGTCTGGCCCCACATTATCTGAGTAAACTCTTACAATCTTACAATCCAGCTCTTCTATTTCGCTCACAGGGAGCAGGACTTCTTTCAGTACCTACAATTAAAAAAGTCACTGCAGGGGGAAAATCTTTCTCATACTTGGTCCCCTAGATATGGAATAAACTTCCAACTTTAGTTAGAGTTTTAGACACTCTCCAAATTTTTTTCTCCAAATGTCTAAGCTAAATACATTCTTATTTTCTCTGGCTTTTAGTTAGATTGAGATGCATGGCTCAGGTTGGTTCTTGCCTCTTGGCTGTGTTAACTTCTGCTTCTCCCCCTTTGGCTATGCTGCTATAGTTAGTGCTGCTGGAGTTTTCATGCTGCACATGGCATCAGTGATTGATAATAGACTCTGTGTTCCTAACCCATCAGTAACTACATTTTCTCTTTTCTCTCAGAGCTGATGTTCTGGTATCAGTTCCATCGCTTTACTGGTCTTTGCCAACAGAACCCAGTCCCACCAGAGTCCAGTAACTTCTTACATTTTTGATCATTAAGAGAAGATGTGCCTCCAAGGACTTCCCACTGATAACTTATTTTATTTAATGTATTTTATTTTATTTATTAATTTTATTATTGATTTAAATTATTTACTTAATTTTGCTATAACTTAATATAATTTTAAGTATATATTTAATTAACATCTATGCCACCCATGGACAATGGGTCCCCTTTTGAGTCTTGGTCCTCCCAAGGTTTCTTCCTACTACTTTCAGGGAGATTTTCCTTCCCACTGACACCCTAGGCTTGCTTAATTTGGGATTGACCTTTTAAGATAATATAAGATTGAAAGCTGTTTTGAGACAATGCTCCATTGTAAAAAAGCACTTTTATAAATATATATTTTTTGTAAACATCATTCAGCACAACATTTTAATGCATTTTATTTCGTTTTGTTTATAAAAAGTTGCAAATAACTACACAACATACAACATAAATTACACAAACAATGATAATGAATAGGAAAAAAAATACATTTATACCAACAAAAAAAATTGTCTTCTCAGGTCCTAGCCAAAAGCTCATAGCACCTGTTGCCTCTCCAATACTCAGCCCACACTAATGTGGTCTATATATGTTCTCATTAAAACACCAGAGAGCTGTGACACCCTACCACACAAACTCCATTTGTCATGTCCTAGACAAATAGTCTGCAGTTCAATTGAACATCCTGAAACCCTGCCTGAAACAAAACTTTAAAAACCAAAGGTTTAATAGTTAAGAATCCTCACATTAATATGTATTTCGTGTTACTAAGTCATGACACAGACTTGAAATCTATAAGACAATAATTAAGAGTCCAGTGCACACTTACTGTCACGCCCACTTCCTGCACGGCGGGTCATACCCAACCGTGCACTCAATCTGCGTCTCCGTCATACTAATTAGTCACACCTGTTTCTCGTTACCGCACTCCTTATATTCATTTTCATCACGCTCCCACCTTGCTAAGTCTCTTGGTTTGTTCCAGACACTAAGCGTTATTGGATGTATCGCCTTCTTACCATTGTTGACCCTCGTTTCGTCTACCCGGATTCTGCTTCCCGTCTCATCCCTTGGTATTGTTGTGCTCGCCCGGTATTTCGACTTTGGAACGTTTTCGACTCTGTGCTTTGGTTGCCCAATAAACTCTGCGTCCTTGCTACCTGCGTTAGCTTGTGTTTTGCTACCTGGTGTGACACTTACAAACCTTTCCTCACCACAGTTTGTTTTTTGTGGTAACAGCTTGCGGCTAATGTAAGTGTAAGTGTGGTGTTTAGGTAAGGTTTATATTACCGATGTTCAGTCGAGGGTCAGTAGGGTAGCGAGGCAAGCACCATTTTAAAAGATGAGTAAGACTTGAGGATGGACAATATATGACTTAATTTACTGAACAACTTGGTCAGCTAACTGTGGCCACCACAGAACAGTTTACTTTAGCTTTTTTCCCTCTTTTTCCCATTCAACACTTCTACTCCTCCACTTAACTTCCTGTGCATGCGGGCATGCTGACACAACCCACATATTAACTAGCAGAACCCCCAGAAATTTCTACTCTTACACATACTCCCTTTACGCAGTAAGAAATGTCATATTTCCATACATAGCAAGTTTACCCTGGAACACAAGAGCAGAAGTAGAATTAATTAATATTAGAATTATTGCGCATCAAATAGAACAATGGAAAACAAAGATCTACAAAAAATTAAGGAAACAATATCAGTATACTAGGTTCCTTGGAGAACACATTTTATTTTGTAATTTAACAATGAAATATGGCATCAGTTGAAGAAAAAAATTAAGATGAGTGTCACTCAAAATGCATGAATGCAGGCGCTCTCTGCTGACGACAAGCTGGTACACTGGTGGATCATTGACTGACGTAGGTGTATGAGGGGTGTGTTGTGACGAGGTCAGGAGACGAAAGTGGTAAGTGTCCTGACAGAGGGGTGGTGACTGATGACCATAGGTCATATCTGAAGGGAGGGGTGTGGTTGTAGTGGGTGTGTTTGCCCATAAAGGGCAAAGCAAAGGGACAGTGAGATTAGACCTAGGCAGCTGTAATTGAGTGGTTTTGGTGTCCTAAGTCGAAAGGAAGGGTTTGAGTCAATTATAATGGATCACTTTTGGCTCCAAGAAGCACCTTGACGGCAGTCTTGGCGGCAGTATAATCTGAAAACATGTAAGACCAATAGAAAGAGAGTAAGGCTCTGTCAAGTGTTTTAACCGACCCATATTGCCCTGATGTATGGTGTCCATGAACTGGCCGCAAGACCTCAGATACCAGTGAACGAGGGATGACTGATCTGTTGGAGAGAAGAATGAGAATATGGTTGACATATGCATCTGTACAGTAGGCCATCGCTTAACTTAAGGCAGGGTACTTGAGACCAAGGTGCTTGGGGGGTTCTTGAAACAGAATGGGATGACATCTTAAGTTTCCAGTGTGACGGACGCTGTCCCTGTTGTAGCCAGCCAACACGACAGCGAGATTTTTTGTCACTGCACTGTTTTCCAAGTCCCAATCTGACTGAATATGAACTAGATTCGCAGATACATAACCTGGAACAAACATTTTTCAAATGCTGGGCTTTAACTGAGGACAAGTTTTTCTTCAGGCCATGTCTTCATGTCAAGGTTCACAGAAGGTTCAATCGAGAGTTGAGGGAACGACTGGACATGGCATCGGCATTGAAATGTTTAACACCCTCATGCTGTACAATGGTCCAATTATGAAGATCCAATTCGACGGGACAATGTGCACGCCTGCCAGAATGATCCAAAGGGAGCTTCTAGAGACCAAGTGTGATGCCCCAGAAACTTAATTTAATGGGCTTTGTGTCACCTGTATCAGTGCAGTGGTGGACCAGGTGAGTTTGGCCATAGGTGTTTGGGTGGGAGTAAAAGAAATCAGCATAAGCTGTAGAAGGCTGTAAATTGGCTAATCCGCCTTTAAGTGGGTGTTGAACTGTTGGTGCTAAATTAGTGGGCGAGTCGGATGTATACTCAGCTGAAATTACCTTATATTCATTTTGAGAATTGCCAGATAATGAAAACATACTATAGGACATCCATCTGCCAAAAAACTGGGTCTGATGTGGGATTAACCACTCTAACTAAACCCACATACAATGTAAGACACGGCAGTTTGGCAGTATGACCACTTACCGAAACTGCTATAACCATCTTGGACATAGGAGGAACGGTTACTGGAGAGGCAGTAATTGCATCACGTGAGGATGTGAGGATCCACCCTTGGTTGTGAATTTGTGGAGACGTGACGCAGCAGTCTACACAGCTGCGCCCTGGAAGCATCTCTCGAAGCTGGTAGGATTCAGTTGCATGCACTGGCCTGGCCGTGGTTTAACTGAGTCTGGAAGGTAGCCAAAAATGTTGGTCTCCTGAAAATGGCATCAAGTCTGTTAAGCCTGATTGAAATCTGATTTTACATCTGGTGGTAGACCAAAATGCACATGTGAGGCCACATGTCTTGCAGCGAATAATTTTGCTTTCTATATGTGCTGTTGAAACATCCACAGCGACTTCAAAAGGCTGGATCCAAATGCTGTAAAATTCCATTTAATCACCCGTGAATGCAGGTAATGTGAAATGGAACACGATAGTGAGCGGTTTCATCCGCTGATGCTGCAAAACGGTGTTGAATTGACGGGGCAGGGCAGGTCTTCATCTGCTATTCCGTGTGTATAATAGCGAGGCTACACGGCACATAGCAATAAAAATCACATGGCTGTTCAAAAATAAAGTGCAAAAATATAACAACACAGTCCCCAGTCTTCCCATGAGATACAAACTTGTGTTTGTTGACATATTCAATAAAAAAATGCGATGCAAAACAACAACGCTGCTACCAGTGTAAGCGTGGTGTATAGTTAAGGTTTATATTGCTGATGTCATCAGGGGTCGGTCCAAGTGGTGGTAGAGTAGCAAGGTGAGCACCATTTTGAAAGATGAGGAAGACTCGAGGCTGGTCAATACATGACTTTATTTACTGAACAACCTGGTCAGCTACCTGATCACAGAACAGTTTCCTTTTGCCTTTTTTCTTGTTTTCCCGATCAACACACCTCCTCTTAACTTCCTGCGCATGCGGGTTTTCTGACCCATATATTAACTAACAGAACCCCCAGCAATTCCTACTCTTACATAAGCAATTGCTGGCTGTTCATGTGCTTCTTAATGGAGCAGTACCTCTGCGCCTTACATGTGTTTTAAAAATGAGCGCTAAGCAGTACTTCCTACATATGGCATCTTTTAAATATTTAAAAGCTCTGTCACAGTCCAGATTCATTGTTGGGGTAGATTTGTAGGTAAAGTCAAGGCCACAGATTCAGAGAATCTGGAGAAAGAGGGAGAACCAACATATCCATCAGGGGGCACTGCATTAAAAACCAACATAATCTTGTAATGGATATTACCACATGGGCTTAGGAGCACTTCAGAAAACCATTATCAGTCAACACAGTCGCTCCATCTACAAGTGCAAGTTAAAACTTAAAAAAAGCCATATATCAACACCCAGAAACATTGCCGGCTTCTCTGTTACCAAGCACTGAGATGGACAGACGCAAATTGGAAAAGTCTCTCGTGGTTTGACGAGTCTACATTGTAAATTGTTTTTAGAAATCATGTCCTCTGGGCCAAAGAGGAAATGACTAGCTTGATTGTTATCAGCTCAAAAGTTCAAAAGCCAGCATCTCTGATGCTATGGGGGAAGTTTTAGTGCACATTTGTAAAGGCACCATTATGCTGAAAGGTACATATAGGTTTTGGAGCAACATATGCTGCCACCCAAGCAATGTCTTTTACATGGAAGTTTGCTTATTTCAGCAAGACAATGGCAAGCCACATTCTGCACGTGTTACAACAGCATGGCTTCATAGTAAAAGAGTGCGGCTACTAGAGTGGCCTGACTTCAGTCCAGACCTGTATCCCATTAAAAAAAATTGTGGCGCATTATAAAGAGCAAATTATGACAATGCAGATCCTGGACTGTTGACAACTGAAGTTGTACGTAAATAATTCCACCTACAAAGCTTCAATAATTAGTGTCCTCAGTTCCTAAGGGCTTATTGAGTGCTTATAAAAGGAAAGGTGATTAAACACAGTGGTAAACATGTCCCCATTGCAACTGTTTTAGAATGTGTTGCAGATATCCAATTAAAAATGAGTGAATATTAAAAGTATATATAGTTTATTCATTCACATTAAATATCTTGTTTTTGTAGTGTATTTAATTGAATATAGGTTGAAAAGGATTTGCAAATCACCGTATTCTGTTTTTATTTATGTTTTACACAATGTTCCAACTTCATTGAAATTGGGGTTGTAAAAAAGAAGCATTGAATTTCATTAAACAAGATTATAAACGCAAACAAAAAGTCAATGAAAGTTTGAGTACACAAATGAGATGCAGATTTTATTAGCATAGGTAGTAATTATGAATCATCTAATAAAATAATTAAACTTAATAATTTTAAACTAATTTCTCAAAACGAATTAGTAACGCTTATTAAAACATCGAAGCCGTCAACATGTATACTCGACCCAGTCCCAACTCGTTTACTTAAAGACTTAGTTCCAGCCATTATAGAGCCTCTGCTTAC
>JAUZST010012818.1:0-11275 GCA_034779995.1 Parotocinclus haroldoi
TCCTTATTATTAAGAATGGATTATGTTACTGATGTCTTAAAGCACTTTTGTAAGTCGCTCTGGATAAGGGCGTCTGCGAAATACTGTAAATGTAAATGTAAATGTAAGATGTGTATGGAGAAGCGGGCCAAAATCCCTGCTGCAGTGCAAACTTGGTCAAGAACTTATTTCACTTGTTTATACTTATTTCATGCAACTAAATGGTAATTGATTATTGAAAAATCAATCATACAACGTGAATACAATAGAAATACCTGTAAAACTTATTTTTTTAGATTCTGTCTCTCAGATAAAAAATCTCGCCATTTTTTGTAAGCAGGAAAACTTGCAAAATCGGCAGTCTATCATATACTTTTTTTCCCCACTGTAAGTATAAAGAGTGTTTACTCAATAAAACCGCACAAAACTCACACATTTATGGAAGGATAAACTAGCGCAAAGTATTTTCCATTGTATTTTAGACGTGAGCAGATATTTCAGAAGAGAGCAGGGTGCAATGGCTGTGCATTTATCTCTGGTGTGCTGCATTGCAAAGATACAGTTCTAGTCATCATCCGGTTAATCCCTCCCAGCCATGACACTTTCAGTATTGTTTCATTTTCTTCCTGGCAATTTAGACTGATGTTTAGAAGTCTGTCATTTTAAGCCAGTCTTCACACCAAATACTTTGCTTTGAACTGTAAAAATGTTGCGCAGAATGTTCTGAGTGAGCTCTGGCACTGTGCAGACCTGGACGGCTGACCCTTCTTTCCTGCTGATCTTGTCAGCCTTGACAGTGATTTTTATTGACTGATGCTTTTGATCTGTTGAGACTAACTGGAAGTGTGTATTTACACACCGCTGACCTGCTGAGAATGGTAGTGCGCAGGCCGAGGGAGAAAACAAGCATTGATTTGTACGGCGTGAGCTTCATTGTCCCACAGGTGGTTATGGGCTTAGTGTGTGTTTTGCTGCTCATATGTTCAGCCTAGAGGTACATGACCATTCAGTGAACTCATACTGGCTTTAGCCTGTGGCTTCTGCTGCAGTCCAGGGTTCACGGAGCATCTGCGCCTTGTGTGTTTGTAATTCAATTCAATCGAGTAGCACAACAAATCTAAGGGAAAGCTCTTGGTCCGTTCCATTATGTCCTCTTTTATTAACGTGACCCCTCTTTCTTGTTCCAGCATGTAACTGTGATGCAGTGGGCTCAGTGAGGGATGACTGTGAGCAGATGACAGGCCTCTGCTCCTGCAAGACCGGAATGAAGGGCATGAAATGCGACGTGTGCCCTAACGGGAGCAAAGTGGCCGCCAACGGCTGTGACAAAGGTTAGACAAACTTGTTCCTATTTCATCTGCACCGCATGTCAGAGAAAATCCTGCTGAGATTCACCGATTATATCCAAGCAACCACTTCCCTGTACCTGACAGAGATTGAGGTTCTCTCTCTTTACGCTTTTAATGAGTCACACACGTTTGGGATTGCTGTAATGCTGAGTACACATGCAACTTACCTGGCGGCACAGAAATCACTAATTTCATTTCATTTACTACGCGAGTATTACAATATGCCCTCTTAGCAGAGCTGCTAATTCATCATGCTGTGTGTCAATTTAGAAATCAGATAGGAGTGAAGGAAATTAGTTGAGCACCCTCATGCGCTCCCACCTTATCAGCTGATTTTGGAGTCTAATTAGAGTCCCACTGTCAGATATTGACAGGACTAAGGAAGTCTGGTGCTTAATGAAGCCAACTCTGTGAGCTGGGTTGCAGCCAGATGAAAGTACTCTCATGAAAGCTGAGAGGAGAGACCGTGCACCTCCATTAACCTCCTGCTGCAGTGCCATGTTCTGACAACAGGTTTCAAGCCAATGCACAAAGATGTTGTATAACATCGGAGAAAATAGAAACTAAAAAACAGAGGGCATCAGCCCTGTATACTTTCCCATTTTACTGATCTCAACAGACTTGGCGCATCATGGTGCTGAAGTTAAAGACCGAACGTGTGTGTTGAAAGCGGTGTTTGTTAGGAGCAATCTAAAACTTATTTTACTCACAGAGGTAGGGTTATATGTAATCTCAGTCAGGTTCACAGTTCGGACAGTGCAGCTCAGAATTCGGCTTGCAGAAGACATTGCACATGCACACAGTGGTGCATAAATATGTCCTTAGACATGATCATGTTTATCCTAACAGTGGATAATGCGAATTTAATTAGTCAAATGAATATTTGTTATGCTACACTTTATTTATTGAGGGAAATGATATAAGATTAGATATCATGAGGGCAAAAGTGTATCTGGTGTGACCTTTTGCAGCAGTAACTGCAGCTAAACGTTTCCCATAACCGTTGATCAGTCCTGCAATTATAGTTCATTTCTCTGGTACAGCTTCAACTCTTGAGGTGTTGATGGGTTTCCTCACATGAACTGCTCGTTACAGTTTCTTTTACAGCATTCATATTGAAATAAACGGTTGACTTTTGACTGCCATTTCAAAATGCTAACTTAATTCTGCTTTAAACGTTATTTTTTAGAACGACTTGTGTACTTGTGTGTTGTTAGCTTGCTGCATGACTCATCTTCACTTGAAAATCACTGGTAGATGTCGTCATGTTTCCTTTTTGAATTTGCTGGTATAATTCAGAATTGATTGTTTCATCAATGATGGCAAGCCGTCCTGGCCCAGATTCAGCAAAACAGACCCAAACAATGATCCTACTACCCCCAGTTTTTAGAGATGGGCTAAAGTTCTTATGAAAACTTAGTGATTTCCAGTACCCTTACATAATGCTCTCATTTAAAGCAAAAAGTTTCGTTTTGGTCTCATCTTTCTACAAAACATTTTGTATAACAGCTGGCTTGTCTACATGATGCATTACTTTGTTTGTGCATTCTTTCATTCCACAATGTGTTGTCAAGGTCAGACTTTGATAGATCCCTGTTCTATTAATACAACAGTCCCCATGCACTCCAAAATGTCATCTAATTCCTTGAAAACAACTCTAATTTCACCTTCGGATTAATTGATAGTCCTAGATACATACTTTTGTATGTATCCATACTTTTGTTACTTGAAGATATGTAATGTTTGATCATGTTCCTCAATACATACATATACAAGTCAAAATCTAGAAAATTCAAAAAGTTCACAATCTTATATATATATATATATACACAAACCAACAGGTGGGGCAGTGTAACAGTCATTTAAAATTAATGGATCGCTTTTGATTACCACAGGTCTCCATACGCCTACATCGTGCAGCGAACTTCAGTGCCACCATGGAGCCTCGTGTGTGGAGGTGAACGATCAAGCTCACTGCGAATGCCCGTCTCCAGACTGTGACCAGGTGAACAAGACCAAAGTAAGTATAAAATTAAAAAATCCATTGCTCTATGCATTCTACATGTTTCAATCCCGTGAGGACAGGTTTTCTGCTGTTATGAGGACACTCAGCACCAGGTCAGCAACTGGGAGTTCCACACTCCACATTTTATTAGTCACGATAGTGTTGATAGTGTACTTAATCACACAGATTCTCGAAGATGAACATAGTGCTGAAATAATGCAAGTCAGAAGATGGTACTAGCAAGATATAGGAAAGATTCACTGGTATATAACAGGCAACAAGGAGCAGTTTTAAGCCAAATATAGAACTCAGAAAAGTTGGTGCCTAGCTTTCGACACTGGGTGCATGGGTACTTTAAAAACTCCAGTTAACCAAATGCATGTCTTTGGACTGTGAGAGGAAACCAGAGTAAACCCAATTAACCACAGGGATGACGTGCAAACTGCATACAGAGAAGACCCAGGCCGCTCCACCTGAGATCAAACGTAGGACCTTCTTGCTTTGAGGTGACAGTGCTACCCACCAAGTCACCTTGTTGCATCAGATTTTTATCTACTGTTCAAATTTGTTAATGGGATGGTCATTGTTTTATATGTCATTGTTCTCCCCTCTTATTGGCTGTTACTTATTGCACACACCTCAGACACAGCCTTAAACACCTGTTAGCAACTGGAAAGCCATGCTCAGGACTGTAATATGCACTACATTTCTGATTAAACCTCTATGGCTTACTTGTGATTAAGCCTCTGATATTTAATAAATGGTCAGACACGGTACTGGTTTCTTGAATGAACAAGTCAGCATAAGAAACAAATCCTGTGTGCACAACGCAGCGCAATGTGACGAAGATCATTTTTACGAATTTTAACGGGGGCCTCCAGATTTAGAGTGGACATTTTAGGTAAATTTATTGCTCACAAAAATAAAGGGATATTTCATTGGGGGATATTTCATCATTTTTGTAAGCAGTATAATTAGGTAGTCACAAAAGAATAAACAGTTAGCGGTCACAAAAAGAGATTTACTTGATCAAACCATGCAGCATTTCGAACACCAGTTGTAAGAATGTGTTTAAACATCTTTGGTATAACTTTGGATTCTCTTAGAGTAGAAAAGACAAAGCTGGTTGTTGCCAGGAGACCGCTCATGAATCAGGACCCATGAAGTCCAAAAAAGGTTTCAAAAACTGTCTGGTTTATTATGTGCATAGCCTTCCTAAAGAGGGAACATCAAAGCATGAGTGTGTTAGAACAAGTGTGAATAGAACTTTGACTTCGCCTTGGGGTGTGAAGACGCGATTTTCCAGATAGGATGTTCTTTGTAATTAGGCAGCAGCTGTTCCTAAAGTGCTGAGAGTCGTCAGTAGTAATGTTATGTATGTAAATAACGAAAGCATAATTAACATAGATTTAAAACAGTATTGAGCTATTTTATTCTTACACTAGCTGCATTAGCAATGCTATTTCAGTTTCTGTAATGGTGACTGAACGATGTCACTACAACCCCTGACAGCTCTGTTTATTGCTTCCAGACCAGCAGCTTTTGTTGTTGGAACTGAACGATTTTAAAACCAGAAAACAAGCCTTTTTACATGAAGTACCAACACTGGCATGGTGTTTTTAAACTTTATGTGTGTTTTGTGTGAACAGGTGTGTGGCACTGATGGTGTAACGTATGCTGACCCATGTCAGTTGAACACTATTGCCTGCCGACAGGACAAAGACATTACAGTCAAGCACTTAGGCCAGTGCACAGGTGAGATTGTGACATCGATATAGAAATCCCACATACCTACATGCAAAAACGTTTTAATTAGACAAGATGATGTAGAGACACATTCGAAATTTGTCAGTTACACACCCTCCCCAATATTGGCTTCTACATTTTTTTTTCTCAAGTATTTTTCTGTCTGCGTTGAACTTTGTGTTATGCAGTTATGTCTAGCTTTATGTTTAGCAGATCAGGAACCCCCTGTAGATTGAGATGCTCACTGACTCCAATACAGAGTGTCTGAATGCTCTGTCAAGGGAAAACATTTGCATTGTTTGGTTTGTACCACCTGTGTGAGGATTGAGGGAGGTTGAGGGAAGTTAGGAGCACAGCGTGTGTGAGGAAGAACCCTTACGCCTGCTGTTGCTCTGCTCCCTGTTTCTCTCTGTCATTGTTTCCCTCATTCTCTGACTACGGGGAGAAGGATTTCTGGGGAAGCGCCAAGGTCGATGCTTTTCATGCTGGCAGCATGTGAAGAGCAGAATGCCAGGCTCTACAGGGACATGCTCTGAGACAGGCATTGAAACGGGAGGCACGCAGGATAGATAGTGCCAGCTGTTGGCTGCTGTAGCTGGGCTAGTCTCTTTGGCTCCACCTCCCAGTACACACACATGTACATCACCCCATTATCCACCTGCCAGAGCTTTGCAGGATACACCTTCTTCCACAGATGAAACTTCAGTATATCACATACTACTACCACTGTGTTTTTCTGTTTGTGTAGTTTTTGTTTTCACACTGACCTGTGAAACTTGTTCTCTGCATGTTGTATCTGAATTGTATCCTGATGAGATATGAAGCACCTTCAGTTACACTTTATAGTAAAATGCGTAATATGTCATTCAGATCGTTTCACTAGACAGCCTACTTTCCGTGTTGTTTTACGATTATTAGTTTTACATAATCTCTTGAAATCTCTTTCAGCTAATAGGAAGGTTCCAGCTTTGCCAGTGAATTTGTCTGGTAATTGACCACTGTTAAACACTTTTAATACATATCTCAAACGTTCCTAAAGTTTATATGTGTATATATAGCAGTGTGTAAAAGTTCTTTATGCTCATTCTGCAGTCAAACCCATCCCAAACCATCTCATCTTGGGTTTAGATCAGGGAGGCCAGGTTATCTGACACAACACTCCATCACCCTCTTTCTTTACATTACATAGCCTGGAGATGTGTTTGGGGTCATTAAGCATGGGATGGGATGGCATGTCACTGCAGAATATTGTGGTAGCCATGCTGGTTAAGTGTGCCTTGGATTTTGAATTAATTGGCAACAGTGTCACCAGCAAAACACCCCCATACCATCATACTTCACATGTAGGAACCATCCGCTCACCTTTTCGGACTCTTACAAAGAAATGAGGTTTACAACCAAAAACCTCAAATTTGGGCTCATCAGACCAACGGACAGATGCTGACAGACACTGCTACTATGTCCGTTCCTTGTGTTCTCTGAACAGTTGATGTTAAGATGTGTGTGCTACCTGAACTTTGTGATGCATTTGGGCTGTTTTCTATTCAATTCAATTCAACTTTATTTATATAGAGCTTTTTACAACAGAGCATTGTCTCAAAGCAGCTTTACAATATTACATTATCTTAAAAGGCCAGTCCCAAGTTGAGCAAGCCTTGGTCGACAGTGGAAAGGAAAAACTCCCTAAAGTAGTAGGAAGAAACCTCGGGAGGACCAAGACTCAACAGGGGACCCGTCCTCCATGGGTGACCTAGATGTTAATTACCTGTGGTGCTGATGAACTTATGCTGTACAGCAGAGGCAACTCTTGGTCTTCATTTCCTGGGGCGGATTTTTTTTCCACTCATATTTCAACATATTTCAGGTTATTCCTTCTATTTTATTTTTGTAATTACTATATTGCCTTTATCTAGATTTTATTCTGGCAGGCTTTGAAACCAATCAACTGTACATTATATAGCTGTGCATGTGACAAATAAATCTGAAACTAATATAGATTATTACACACAGATCAATTTGGGCATGATAGTACAAACTAGTGGGACTGACCGTGTTACAGTTTCTTTTGCACAGTGTAATAATTGAAATGACTTTCGTGTGTTTGCCAGCTCTGTGTTTCCTCAATTAATGTTTGTCGGACCGTGCCCAGACTGACGTCATGGCTGACGTTTGTTATGTTGGCAATTTGGAATTTGGCAGTTGCATCTTGGGCTAACAGATGCAGTTACATTTTGCTATGTGGATACTGTACATCTTAATCTACCTCCTATAGTGTCAATTAGATTTCAGTTGGACAACCTGCGAATTATGAAAACTGTTTCATGTGGCTTAGCCCTGTTCAGATATACTGCTCCCAAAAAATTGGGGATATTTTAAAACGAAAGATCCCATAATGAAAGATCTCCTAATTTTTTTGGGAGCACTGTATGATCCTGATACTCAAAACAGGCAAAATGACCGAATGTAAGCAGTACAGTTTTTAATTTGTACAGTTTTTAATTTGAGGTTTAGAACTTTATGACTCTCTATATTATCAATGTGAGAATAAGCCGGTAAACCACATAGGTCTCATAACCACTTGACCCATCCCTACCAAGGACTCATTGAGTCGTCTGTAAATGAATATGTAATCAAGTTATTCTATTATTAAGAGCTGCAGTGATCAGTTGTTGTTATTAACATGCACTTAGTGATTCAGCAGTAAAAAAAAATAATTGCTGGAAAAATCAGTTCCTGATGGTCTGTGCTCAAATTCCAGCTGCAGCTTGTAAAGGCAATGTAAAGGTCGGATGGTGCGTTTAGCGAACACTAAGCTGGACTAGCACTCTGTTTGGGGTGGGCCTGGGCTCAGTGAATTGAAGAAAAAGAGATGGGAGAATTTAACCCATACTTCTGCTCTGCTGCAGAAAAGCAGCCTCAAATTTTGAGACAACATCCCATGTTTCATACGAAATACATTTCTTGTGTTGAAATGTGGTGTTTCCCTTTTTAGTTACAAAGCTTAATATGTAAACCCTTAATTCTACTCTAAATGTGATTAACTTTAACATTAGCCAGTATGAGAGATGCTTAGAGGTTGCCGCATGTTGCTTGGTCAACTCGCAGACTATTATTCGTCTTGCTCTTGGGACATAGTCAGAAAAAGGTTTATCAGGGAAAAGGTCACATTTATGCAGAAATATGGAGAACTCCAAATGGTTCAAAAACTTCACAAAACACCATCTTCTTTCCTTGCGGTTCAAGTCCCGCTTGATACCCATGAGGACGCGACGAGGGAATACTGACATGTCGCATCGCCTGTCGTCAAAGACACGCACACAAGTCAGTGCCAATTTAGAGACACCAATTAACATAACATGCATTTCTTTGGACTTTTATTTTTTAGGGTATTTAAGGTAGTATGAAGGAAGGTAATTTTGTCTTCAGAAACCCTGTAAATACATAATTTTGTCTTTTCTGTCCTTGTTCCCTGCCCCTAAAATAGAGATTTCGTTCATTTCACTTGCTTGATGATAGCAGTGTGCAAAGCATGTCATTTATGAGCCCTTGAGGAAGACAGGCTGCCATTATAACCCTGTTGGAGAAGAGAGTAACAAACGACATCGGCTATTACTAATTTCAGCCGTGGCATGTGGGCTACCGGCTGTTCCTCAGACCTAAGGTGGCTAAATCATGAGCTCATTTCACGTGTGACTGGGTGGGAATTAGCACTTCTTTTCTCTTTTCCTTCCTATTTCTATTTTCTCTCTTTCATTCAGTCCTCTTCTGCTCCAGTCTCACACACCACACTGCACTCATACCCTGCTTCCCATCCTGAACAAATGACGTCAGTGATGCTTACAGCCCACCGGCTTTCCGCATGCTCAGTGGGTGTGTGAGCATCCTGCTGATTGTGTGCGTGAGTAAGATGCACAACACAATGAGAGTGATTGCTTTCAGGTGCCTGATTGGTTCGGCTGAATGCTCCAGAAACTTTTGGCAGAGTGAGAGTCCAGAGCTTGGCAGTTCCTTCAGATCGCATATGGTGTCGTCACCTGTGTGTTTGTGGCAAACTGGCAGCCCATACATGAGCATATGGCATGGGCATCTCTCTGCCTCATGTTATGTTAGCCTTTATTTTCTGTCCTGGCCGAATCCCATTTTCTTATTAATTTTTTGTTTCTAATGTTGTGCTACTCAGTTATTTTGTTCGCATTGCTGCTGTTCTGTTTTGGACATTGTGCATTAGCATGTAAAAAAAAGCCTTCATAAAGAGGCCTCATCTCATTTTTTTAAACCTTAGGCAGCATTCATTGTGTAACAATTTTGCAAGACGAATTTCCTAACATTTTCGGGGTTTTTTCAGATTAATATTTTTTATGAATCTATAGTTGTAATCTGTAGTAAATGTTCACATCAACTGCAGAGTCACAAGCAATATAAAAAAATAGTAATATTATTAGTTATTAGTTATTAGTTAGTAATAGTTATTATTCTGTTTCATTTTTTGAGGATAATTATGTATACCCTTTATTAAAACTGACTGTAAGTTTACAAAACAGTGCCTTTGTGGCAATTGTAAAATCAATTATATTTGTAGCTTTTTTAAACAAAACATCATACAGCATAGATACAGGCACTGCATTTAGCACTTTTTTTGCCAACATACACTAACAGAGGTAAATCTTTTCCTATAATGCTCAAGGGGATTAGAATATATAGCTAGAATCTGGACACTCCTCAATGCTGAAACTCATGAGATCCTCCAGGGTATCTCTCTTTTTGACTTGGTTTTTCAGCTCGCAGCTTTTCAATGAGTTTTGTACCAGGAGACCAAGATGGCCAATTCAACATCTAGCAGGTACTTGCAATTGTGGTTAGGTAGAAGAAATACTTTCTTCTGGTTTGCCTTTTAAATACGTTGTTGGCATGGAGGCAGTACATAACCTGTCGATTGGGGAAAAGCTGAGAGCAAAATGCTCAATTTAACCATGATCTTCAGGTGAATGTTTACCTCTCTAACCAGATTTGTCCCAGTACGCTTCTGGGTGGGTTCATTACAACTTCAGTGGTTTATCCTTCTTGATTAATGCCATAACAATAGATATTTTCTAGCATGTAGTTAGTTTTATAGTTGTTTGTAATTTACAGTTAATTTGTAAGGTTTAAGGTACCTTAATGACATTGGTAATTTTTTAAATATTCCTTAAATGAATGAAGAGGAATTTCATCTGTGAAATATCTATAAGATTTACATGGAAATGTTTTAGAACGTATCATGTACCCTTGCTCATTGTAGTACTGGGTAGGGGTCACCATTGCAGCACCAAAGGATGATTTCCCCTGCTGTGCCTCCTTTGCCTCAGACACAGTCAAGCGTGATGTCTGATGCAGCCAGAAGGCACTGCAGAGCAAGACTAGTGAATTTCCACTATACCTTCCGTTATCTTAGTGTAAAAGATATAATTCAATTATTTACTGCCACAAAAGGTTCTACTCTTTGGAGGGAGATGTGTTCACGTCAGTGGCATCTGCTCTGCTCTACAGATGTATTGAATAGAGATTACATTGAAAAATGATGTCATATTCCTAATCTATGTCCATATTCCATATAATCTAATATTACGCTGCACCGGAGGCAATTAAAGATTTTCATCATGGATTCATATCCTGGAAAATCAAATAACCTGTGATTAAGCTAAACTTTCACATGCTATAGGTTGCTGGTTTACTTTGATCTAATGGCCCATACCGTAACATACATTGATTGCATCTTTACTCTCCTGCTCTGAGCTGCCATATCTGCTCCGCTTTCTGCTCTTAGACAGTCTGAAGGCCTATTCACTTCGAAAGTGTTCCTGGATCAAACACATTTCCATATTATGCCACCCCTGTAGTGTTATAACCACACAAGAAGCCAGCATCTCCTTCAATTTCATTAAAATTCAGCAAAGAAAAGTTTCCTTATTCAGTATCTTTATTATTCAGTAATCTTGGTTGAAATTAGTACTTTAGCAAATCAAATGTCTCAGTGCAATATCGCAGTGTTCATTCATTGAATTAAAACTCCTTCTGATGAATAGTGCTGCCTGCTTGTGTATAAAATCTCCCTAAACACAAGGCCAACAGATATTTATTGAAGTCCGTATATCTCTGTCTGTGAAGCAATTGTGTCCACTAAACATATAGACACTATAATAGACATTGACATAATAGA
>JAUZST010012819.1:0-10000 GCA_034779995.1 Parotocinclus haroldoi
ATACCATTATAATGAAAGAAACTGAGTTGAGCATGACCCTTCAGTTACTTTAATGGATTATAATGTATTTCACCTCATTGGTAAGCCTGCTATAATCATCACAATTTATACATGGAAATTCACAACAACAGAAATAAACCGATATAGGGACATATATCCATAGAAATATTCACGTAATATTGGAGGGGAAAACTTTTAAGGACAGTTTTAAGGAACCATAATGTTTTAACAATAAGTTTTAGGTTTTTGCAAATACCATGTATTTGTGCTCACAAGAGGGTCACAAAAAATTGTCGGTCAGGCCATGAGCCCTAATCATTAGTTATGAATTGTCCTGATGATGTTACTCTGGTGTCACTATCCAAGTCAGTCATAATTAACTATTTCGGCATACTCAAACACTCATTAGTGTCATTATCCCATGTTAGACCTGGGATTGAATAGCCGTCTGTACTATCTTGGGGTCAGATTAAATGTTAACGTAGCAGTGCTGTGATGGCCAGGTTACAGTTAAAGGTTAGGGGAAAAGGTGGAGAAGTCATGAGCTTAATGACTCTTTGGAGATCGGATGTACACTGTATCAAAGGTTGCTGCCAAGGTTAGATATGCAACAATATGCGATAGCCATAGAACACACACACACACACACACACACACACACACACACACATGTCCGCACCAGTTAGAGATGGTAAACCAGTGCCATCGGATCACTTCACTGGTATTAGAGACACTTAAGGTGAATAGGAAAAGGGGGAACTGACACCATGTCTCACTCTTTCACACCATAAACAGCCCCCTCTCTCTTTACCTTTTGCTCTCCATCATTGTGATAGCTGAATAAGATAAGCGGTATCATGTGACTCACTTCTTATGATCCATCTCAGGTATTAGTAAGAGAGAGTGAGAGATAGAGAGATAGATAGAGAGAGAGAGAGAGAGAGAGAGAGAGAGAGAGATAGAGAGAGAGAGAGAGAGAGATAGATAGAGAGAGAGAGATAGATGGATAGATGGAGCGAAAGAGAGGAATCCTCTTCTACTCCTCCATGATGACATCACGAAGCTGGTGGATGTGGAGCTCCTCCACCTTTTGTTTGAGAATGCCCCACACATGCATAGTAGGGTTTAGATCTGGAAACACGTTTGACCTCCTACCATCAGTTTCTTTAGTAAGACAGTGGTAGTCTTGGAGATGTTTGGGGTTGTTATGTTGGTATACTGCCCTGCTGTTTGAAGGGAGGGGATCATTTATCTATATTTAGGTGTCATCAGACCACCTGACATGGTTCCAGTAATAAGGTCCTTAATCTGCCTGTCTTCAGCAAACTGATTGAGGGCTTTCTTGTGCATCATCTTTAGAAGAGGTTTTATACTGGGATGAGAGAATGAAACCTGATCCCCCCCCCCTTTTAACCTCTAGATGTACTTCTACATCTATGTTCAACAATCAATCTCTGGATATGACACCGAACATGTGCACTCAACTTGTTTAATGGACCATGGTGAGGTCTGCTCTGAGTGGACCCTGTCCTGCTGCTCTTGGCCACCGTCCTGCAGCTCACTTTCCGGGTGTTGGTAATATTCTTATAGCCTAGGCCATCTTTATGTATTTTTTTTTTTGTTGCTCTTTGCCATGAAGTGCCATGTTGAACTTCCGGTGAAAGTATGAGAGAGCGATAACACCAAATTTAACACACCTGCTCCCTATTCACCCCTGAGACCTTGTAACATTAACGGGGGAAAAAATGGCTAATTGAGCAGAATTTGACCATTTTCACTTAGGGGTGTACTCACTTTTGTTGCCGGACATTAATGGCTGTGTGTTAAGTTATTTTGGGGGCGTAACAAATTTTCACTGTTATACAAGCTGTAGACTGACTACTTCATATTTGCATCAAAGTGTCATTTTGCTACAATGTACGGTTAGGATTAGTTCTATACGCTAGCTAAAGCACTTTTTAGAATGGCCTCAAATACTGGAATATAAACGCGTGCGTTACAGAAGCGTGTTCAAAATCCTCACAGCATGTTAGCAAACAAATCGCAAAGCTGCATGTTGCTCTCGCCCAAAACAAAAGGTTATTCTACATAGGTAACTTTACGTTTAATTGATTAAAATATCTGGCTTTAACCACTGTGAATTATGTTTTATTCAAACGTCAGATGTCAAAACATGAAGCCGGCGTTCTCTATTCAGTCTTACACTGGCACCAGTAATGGCACCCATGAGCAGTCAATGGAAGGCAACTGGTCAGGTTTTCATTGATCTCCTCATTCTCAGTTCCGAATTTAAATTCCACACCACGAAACAGGCGAGCGGAAACGCCACGGGCACTTTCACAGCTCATGACGGAAACAAAGCCAGGAGAAAAACAAGGCGCGATGCAGCACTGAAGCAGATCCGCTCAGTAACAGAGTCAGCCGCTGAGACTTCCTGTGTCTTTGCATTGTCAAGAAAATTACAGTCAATGCGGGGTGACGTCAAAGCGGAGTGACCGAATATCACTCTTCTGTTCTGATGTGGTTTGTTCAAAAATAGTCCGAAATACTCACAATTCTTCCCTTCCCTCAAGTTCACAATCAAAGTTGGGAAACATTCTCTATGGACTCTAAGGACAGCAAGGCTGAAAGCTGATACACCGACCTACTGGAAGCAGAAACTAATACACTGGTTTTTTTATGATGGCCCGACTTTACGATGGGAATCCAATTGCACAAAAATCGTACTCTGAATGTTATCGGGCAGCAGTACGTACTACAACACTCTGCTCACGGCGATGAGGAAGTCAATAGTACACGATGTCTACACTGGTTACCAGTTACATTTCGCATTGATTATAAAATACTTCTTGAAAGATATAAAGCTTGTTCACAAGGTGCAGGATTTCTTTCAGTTCCTAGAATTAAAAAGTAACAGCAGGGGGAAAAAGCCCTCTCATATTTGGCCCCCCAGTTATGGAATAAACTTCCCACTTTAGTTAGAGAGTTAGACATGCTCCAAATTTTTAAGTCTAGACTAAAACGTTCTTATTTACGCAGGCTTTTGGTTAGATTTAGACTGGGACGCATGACTCGGGTAGGCTCTTGGCTGTGTTACCTTCGGGATCCTACCCTTTAGCTATGCTACTATAGTTAATGCTGCTGGAGTTTCATGCCGCACCTAGCATCAGCGATTGATAATAGCATGTGTGCTCCTAACCCATAAGTAACTACATTTTCTTTTATCTCTCCGAGCTGATCTTCCGGTATTAGTTCCAGCACCACACACTTAAATGTTCCTCCACCTCAGCGTCACTTTTCTGGTCTTCATTAACAATAACCAGTCCCACCAGTAACTCCCTCCATCATTTAGTTATTAGGAGACGATGTGCATCCAATTACCTACTGGTGAAGACTCGTTATCTTAAATCTATGTTATTCATTTTGAATTTTATTACCAATTTAAATTATTTAATTATTTCCTTCATTTTATTATTACGCCCACTTAATCATTTCAATTAACATCTAGGCCACCCAGGACGGACGAGTCCCATTTCGAG
Organism: Parotocinclus haroldoi; assembly: GCA_034779995.1. NCBI lineage: Eukaryota > Metazoa > Chordata > Actinopteri > Siluriformes > Loricariidae > Parotocinclus > Parotocinclus haroldoi. The sequence continues at coordinate 3,540 of JAUZST010012819.1, forward strand.
TCTTGGGCCAAGGTTTCTTCCTTCTTTAGTGAGGGAGCTTTTCCCTTGCCACTGTCGCCTTGGGGTTGCTCAATTTGGAATTGACGGTAGTGATTGTAGTGAGGAAAAGTCATGGTCAGGCAATAATCGTTTTTGTTGTTCACGTTCAGTGTTTTGTAATAAAATGGCACGAGGTATTAAACACTTTAATAATAAAATAAGCTTTATGTTAATGAGTTGGCCCAAATGTAATTTCATGTACGCGTTTTAAATCGGTTTAAGGTACATTACGTACCACAATACTCTCTAGCGCCGAGTCCAACGTGCGCTGACTTTGTTCAAATCACAAATCTGGCACTACCTACAAAAGTGTCATTTTGGGAGTCACTGGGGTATCAGTACAACCCATTCTACCGCTGTCTGAGGAAATTGCAGAAATGTAAACTTTCTATTAGTACTATCTTACAAGTGAGTGTGGCTGAAATAGCAGAGCTCAATAATTCTAACAATAATTATCAGTATAGTGTATTTACATTAAGCTACTGTTATTGGTGGATTTGGTAGGGATCTATCACATATAGTGAGGTTCTATTAATACTAGTGAGAGACTTGCACTGGGAGTGACCAACGAACCTAACATCTTTGGAGAACATGCAAACGCCACATGAGCAGTTTCCGAGTCAGGATCTAACTGGGGATATCTAGAGCTGTGTGGCAACCGCACCCACTGCTTGTGCGACCGTTCAATCCCCTAGCTGTTGGTGGAACAACTTTGATTGTGTCCAGAGATCTTATTGCCCGAAGTAAGCAGCTCCATATCTGAGAGGCATGTTCTCCTCTGGTTACACCGGTTTTCTCCCGACTCAGGAAAAGCAGGAAGACGGGTGATGTGCATTGCTCCTGGGTATAACCATGATGTCCTACAATCAACTAGCGCCTGTTCAGTCCAGGGTTCCTGTCTTGTGCAACAGTCTTCCTGGGACAGGTTCTGGCCCCATAGATCGCTCACCAGGACAAAGAGGGTTTGGTAAACGTGCAACAGTTAATTAGGTTAAGCCAAGTAGATGAGATTTGTATGGTCATATGGTAGTGTTATGTAGGCATGTTAAGTGTTAACCTGGCTGGTCAAATATCCGCTCGGCTCCACTTTCTTTAACCCAGGGTTAGAGTGTGATTTGATTTGATTTGATTTGCCAGTGGAACAACGTTTTGAACTTTCTCAGTCCAGTCCATTAGCCAGAAAGCATCCTGACTGGATAACTGAACACTTGCCTTGTCGGCGGCGGTCAGGCGGGTCCAGGGTTTGTCGGCACGTCGATCGTAGTCCTGAGCGTCGGCTACTTCCACGTAGTCGCTGAAGCGGATCAGGATTTTGGCCTGGCGCAGCTCTTCCACCGTAGGCCTTTGGCTCAGCTACAAACAAAGAACAGCATGATGACATCATCACATCTTCCCCAACAGGCTCCGTTACCTTACTTTAACAAACACAGTAACGACAACGACTAGCTAATCTGTTAACAAATAAAGCTTCTTTTTTTTTTTTTTGCTGCCAAAAAATGGAACATTTCTGCTCACACAAAAATGCAAATGCTGATATTGGTTACTTCTGAATTTGAGAATTTGAACTTAATTTGATTTTTAATCTCATATGAATTAGTATTATTATTTTTATTATTACATTATATTTAATATATTTATCTAGCATAGTAATGATACTACTACTACTACTACTATTATAATTATTATTACATATTTAGTATGTAGTATTATTACTAATCTTACTACATATTAACATAATCCTGAACCTGAACATTTTATAAGTAAGTAAAATGCCACTGTGGTTCTGAGGTAGATCAGGAATAACAGAGGGCAAAGGAACATGAAGATGAAAACACCATGTTTTCACTCTGCTTTGTCCCAGCAGAGAGGCAGACTGAAAATACAAGAGCTGCTTCAGGAGGCACTGAATAGATGGTGATTGGTCAGTGAGCTTGCTGGTGAAGATCCCCATTATACACAAGCCAAAGTTAGTCAGTTGGAACAGACACAAGCATAAAACACTAATAAAGGATTGGACCAAGCTTGTTCTGTTCAGTTAAAGAAACCAAATTAACAAGCTCTTAACTTGTGCCCGTTGAGGTGAGCAGCTGTTCAAAGTAACTTAACTGCTCAACGAAAGGCCGACAGCCAAAAGCCAGGCTAGACCTCGTCTGCACGGGAATGTTAATCCAATTTTTTTAAATATAAAATAAGGTCTAACGATGAAGTGAACAGTCTGGCCCTGCGCCTGGTTACTCTCTCACCTTGCGTGTTAGTCTGCGTTTGATTTCCCTCTTCTCCTCCAGCTCTTCCTGTTCATTACGTGCTGCAGAAAAGAAACCATTGGATCACTGGGCGCGTTTGGGATATGAATAACAGCTTAGGCTTAAGTCCTACTGGATTGGTTTATCAGAGCGAGGTCTATGATTGGACGCTCCTACACATGGATCTCATAGTCATGAAACTCTTCTCGTGTTTGAACAGTAATACAATTCCCAGAGTTTCTAGCAGGTTGTAATTCTCCTAGCAGGTTGCATCACAAGTAATTATTTCTGGAACACTAAAAGTATATGCTCTTTGGACACTTTATTAGGTACACCTGTTCATGTCCTCTAAGGCAAATATCTTATCAGAATCAAACAGAGTATAAGAATGGCAGTGAAGTGACGTGGCATGGTTGTTGGTGCTAGGCGAAACTGCTGACAGATTGGATTTTCTCACAGTTTCTAGTCGTTTCTAGGGTTTATAGAGAACGGTCCAAAAAAAGAGGAAGAAGGAAAAAAAAAAATCCAGTGAGCAGCAGTTCTTCGGACAAAAATTTATTGTTGATGCTGGAGAATGGCCAGGCTGGTTCCAGCTTACAGCAAGGCAACAGTAACTCAAATAACCACTCATTACAAAAAGATTATGCAGAAGATCATCTCTGAATGCTTAACATGACGAACCTTTATGCAGATGGGCTACAGAAGCAGAAGACAACTGCCTGAACTAAGGAGTCGTGATTTCTGCTGCGACACTGGATGGTATCCAGAATGTCCAGATCCAGAAATTTACAACATAATTTATAATAAAGAAATTAGGGGATATTTCAAAATTCAATCATTAAATATCCCCATTTTTGAGATTGTATAATCGGAATGCTAGCCTTGCATACGCTCCCGCACAAGCTGTGGAGAAATCTGGGTCAGCGGAAGCACATACAATTCAAACCAGACGTTCCCCTAAGCAGTCTTTGCTAGATGCCTTTCAGCGACTTATCTGGAGAGACGGTTCGGGTTTCTTAAATAACCGCCGCAGGCCCAAAAAAAAACAGCAAGCTGCCGGGAACGCATCAGTATGAGCTACAACCCTTCTGGCATCTGAAAGCCTCCCAGTATCAAAGTAAATCTGCAGAATCCCGCTGGGCTCAAGTTTTGTGCTTGTTTAATTGTTTCGAAAGATTCTTTCAAATCGAAATCTAGGCCAGCCTGTGGTTCATGTGCACAGCGGACTGAAAATGTCCTTCCTGCAGGTTCTCCATTTGTAGACGCGTTACTGCGGACAGCAAAGGTTAAGAACTGGCACTGGCAGCTGGGTATAGTACGCATGGTATAGCGTTCCCTTTAGGTTTGTCTTTAGGTGGAGGAAGATTCCAATGGATTGATCAATGCTTCGATGCTGCTTTGTACAATTGAGAATTATCTCACAGCAGCTTTACAATGACTAAGGTCCACAGCACGGAAAAGGAAGGAAGGCAAGGAAAAACTCCCTAAGAAATTCAAACTGTAATCCGTTGAATCATTTTAGAGGATTAAACACGTTCCAACCTGGATTTTGAACAAGTAATAAAAGTTCAGGGTTCAGTAAAGAGACGAAATAAAACTGGTTGTTGGTCAGTAGGTTGTGACTTCAAAAATCAAAATCAATTATTTACACTCACGTTTCAGGATGTTCCTCTGCTCCAGCTCCTCTGCTGTGGGTCTTTGGCTCAGCCTCCTGTACACAATCACAAACGTGGAGGTTACATGGATGCTCTTAAGTAAACACGTCTAAATTTAACAGAGTTACATTTCGTTGTGTAATCAAGTGTGGGGCACTGATTTAATCCAAATCATGGTATTAGTAGCTCAGCTTTTGTTAGAACCTTTATCCTGTGACGATGCTTCCTCCTCTCTGGATGGATATTTTTGGTAGGTGCACGGTTCTTAACCCGGTAATGACAAAGTGGACCTCTTGCGGAGCTCATGTTCCATTTGTGTCAGTATCAACACGTCGCGTAGCTATTAAGTAACAATCCGGCCCTGCAGCCGTACGCTAAACTACTGAAGCCATCGATAACGAAGTTACATAAACAAGAAAAGAACATCTGAAGGCTAATTCGTCCCTGCAGCAGTCCCTGCGCACTTTACAAGATGGCATGGTAATTAGTGACAGCGCAGTTTGTGAGATGTTCATTAATTAATGGCATCGTCAACAGTGATGTCTTGGTCTACGGCGGTCATTTAGTACGGAGTTCATTTTGTGCCAAAGTACTACAAATTTTAAAAATCTAATTGGAAAACATATTGCAAATGCAGAGGACGAAAGAAAAAATAAAGAAATCAAATACAGTGGAACCTCAAGAGTTTAAACTTTCAAACTCCAATTTGCACCAGTCAAATAAACTTTTACACTTTTAATACCTAAAACATCATCAGATTGTCCTGAAAGCAGGAAAAAAAAACCTAATAAAATAGATGTGACAAAATCGTCATACTTTAGCTTTCCTTTATTGAAGAATGACTTAAAACCTTTTTAAAAAAAGTCTTGTTTATGCATAAATACAGAGAACTTAAAGGGTTTACAAACGTTCAAGCACAACTGGAATGGGATTGTCCTACTGAAAAAAGTAGAATCATGATCTACTTAAACCCAAGGCATTCGTTAATATAGCAATCATAATTGACATTTATATTGCATTTACGGCATTTAGCAGACGCCCTTATCCAGAGCGACTTACAACTCATACAGTCTTACAATCCAAGCCATTGTAGGTTAATGGGCCTTGCTCAGGGACCCGACTGTGGCAGCTTGGCAGAGGTAGAATTTGAATTTCTGGTCCATAGTCCAGTACCTTAACCGCTAGGTCACCACAGTCCACAGTCCAGAATTTATAGAGCTTCTGTCCCAAAACTCAATTTTACCCTATGAATGGAATACTTAAGATTTTATACACTATGCTCATAAAGGGTCAGCAACATCCCTCGAGTAAGATGCTCAGTTCGTACTGAGAGGCTCCAAAAACGATCTCCCATACCATTAGATCACTAATAGCAACCTAAACTGTCTATACGAGGCAGGATGGATCCACAGCTGCTTCAATAATGTTTATGCCAAATCTTGACCCTACCATCCGAATGCATCGGAAATCAAGAAACCAGACAACATTTTTCCGATCATCTATTGTCCAATAAACGAGCTGTAAGACAGCTGCAGTACATGCAGAACGCTGCTGCTCGAGTCCTCACTAAAACCAGGAAGTACGACCATACGGGCTTCCTGTGGCTCCGAGAACACAAGTCCACAAGTCTCTCCATGGCTTAGGATCAAACTACATCTCTGACATGGTGGTCCCATATGAACATCAGGCAGAGGCCTTCTGCAGGTGCCCAAAGTCAGGACAGTTTTATGGAGCTAAGATCTGGAACAGTCTCCCTGGAGATGTTAGGCTGGCCTCTACTCTCACAATGTTTAAGTCCAGTTTAAAAAAAACGGTTCTGTTTAGCTGTGCATACGATACCGGACCGTGTTTTTACCTGCACTCTGCTTTTTATTATTTTAAACCGTTTCCTTAGGTTAACGCTTTTGACGGTGTTTTACTTGTAATTTTATTTTTGTTTTAATTGTATTTTTGAAACTTCTTTTTTTAAAATTCTGTAAAGCACTTGCCTCGTGCTAGACAAAAACTCGCCTTGCCTGCGATTCTGGTGAGTGCAAGTTATGGGCTCGGTTTAAATGTTCTTAGCTGACAGGATTGACTTCTGTTACTGTAGCCCACCTGCATCAAGGTTCATGCCGTGCGTTCAGAGATGCTCTTCTGCATAGTGGCTATTGGAGTCTCTTGAGACTTTTCTATCAGCTCAAACCAGTCTAGACATTCGGCTCGGATCTCTCCTCTGGCATCAACAAGATCTGACTTCACTGGGTATTTTCTCTTCTTCAGGCCCTGCTCTATAAACCCTAGAGTGCCAACGTTCTGAAATAATCAGACCAGCGTGTTTTAAACCACTAACCGTACTACGCTCAAGGTCACTTAAATCTGTTTTCTTTCCCATTCCGATGCTTGGTTCAGTTTCAGAGTTTCAGCAGATAGGGTTAACCATGCCTAAACACAGCGGGTTTCTGCCATGTGATTGGCTGATTAGATATTGAGCACTTGAACAGGAGCAAATAATACAGTGTATATAATATAGTACAATAAGGAT
>JAUZST010012820.1:0-11275 GCA_034779995.1 Parotocinclus haroldoi
GGAACCAGCACAGAACATCAGCTCTGAGGGAAAAGAGAAAATGTAGTTACTTATGGGTTAGGAACACAGAGTCTATTTTCCATTACTGATGCCATGTGCAGCATGAGAACTCCGGCAGCACTACTATAGCAGCGTAACTAAAGGGAGGGGGAATGAATGACTCCGCGGTGCCTATGGAGGATGCGAAACACAGCATAGGAAGTTCTAAAAGCTTTGCATATAAAACCTTTTGGTGAAATGCACACATAGATGGGTGTGGAGTGGTGGTGGTGGTATAGGTGATGGAGATCTGTATGGAACAAGCCACATGTGTAATGTGATAAACGGCCAGACTTGTAGCTGGTATCTAGCACTTTGTCTGCTATGCATGAACTGAAATTAGTCGAGTTTAAAATGGCTAAAAAGGCTGCTTTGAGACAGTTTCGCTCCCTGGATGGAATGAACACTTTCATTTATAGGGATAATAATTTATTTATGGGATAAGGTGAGTCAAATGGCTGGAAAAGGGAAGGCATAGGCACAGATTCCCGTCCTTGTAAGCAGGGAGTGGGTTACAGCATCAGATCTGTAAGATTCTAACTTAATAGGACAATCGGTTGAAAGTGTAGCATTCAGCTGGAACAGGACATACTATGGCACAGAACTGTATAATTGGCTTCAAATAAAGGAATATTAAATAAATTTAAAAAACTGGTGTTAATCGTAACACCTTGAGCAGAACTCCTGGTGAATGTGTCATCGCATGTTAAATCGTTTCGAGGTTGAGGTAATTATGCTCACACAATATCATACGATCAGCATAGATGGAGTTAAACTAAAAGAATAAAAATGGGCAGCTATTATTCCCATTACCAAGCCTGGAAAGGACCATTTGATTACAAGTGGCTACGGATCAAATATCTACTCGTTAATGGAGAAATGTATTGTACAGAGACAGAGAGAGGATTCCAAGTCAAAGTTAAAGTGGCTTTCAGAGGGGGAAGTGTACAATAGATATTTAAATTCAGTAATGAAGTTGGAAAAGAAACATTTGTCGTGACGTTTTAGACATAGAAAGTGTGGAGATCAGGACAGGTCGTAGGTGTTTTTTATTTAACCCTCCTTTTGTCACACATCTACAGTGTCTGTTTTGAGTGGTGTTCACCCTATATTATTTAATACCATAATAAATGGCATGTTTTGGGTATGGATAAAGGGATCAGTTTTCTTTTATATGGTAAATGGTGGAATTATTTAGAAGCTCTCCATAGTCTGATGTTTGATTAGGGACGATTTGTTATATGATTCCTTGGTTATGGTTGATTCAAAAGGGGTGGTTTTAAAGTTTTATTTTGGCCAACTCATATGGGGTATACATGCATTAAGTTGCTGAAGTGCTGGCAAAATAAGAACCGGAGCATAGCGAGATGTGAGGTATGTTGGGAAAGGGTAAGGCAGAGGTTTTAATAAAAAATCAAACTTTGACAGCTCTGTAAGAGAGCGCATAAATAAAACTCAGGAAAACATTTGTTGAAAAAAATGTAATTGTTAGAATAGGAAGGAGGATGCCCAACCAAGGGTAGGGATAGGATAAACCGTATTAAAACCTGCTAACGGTTTTATGTGAGCACTGTGGAAATCTTGGAATAGCTAAACACATATTAATACACTGTGTGAAATATGTTGCGGGGATACTTTATTAGAAACATGGAAGATATTTGGGGACTGGGGACAGTTGGGAGCAGGCTTTTGGGGATGGTGGTTTGAAAGTGCAGGAAATTGAAAAATCTATGTCTGTATTCCTAAAGGAAACCAAACTACGCAGACGGTCATATGATATGTGAAACAGAAAGTAATAATATACAAAATGAGCAGAAAGAAGAAAGGGAGGGAAAGGGAATACGGGCCTCTGGTGTGACGAAATGTGTGTGTATCCAAAGAGAAAGCGAGAGAGAGAGAGAGAGAGAGAGAGAGAGAGAGAGATGATTTAATTAAAATAGTTTTCTCTTTTGTTGCCTGATATGTGACTACTAACGCTCTTAACTCAGGCAGGCAGTGTGTAAAAAAACAAAAAAAACATAGACAATGTATAGGGCTGTTTTTTCAACTGCCGTAGCTCTGTCGGTTTTCGGGCTAGATGCACGAGTTTGAGTTCACGGGATCATATATGATCCTAACTTTAGTTCGGTTATCCTACATTTTGAAACGGGGAAGTTGTCATTTGTAGAAGCCATTTGCATTAGCTGTTGCTAACACATGCCGTTTTGTGTTCATTATAGGCCTGCCCATACTGTCACTCACTATTGCTGAATAGGTCAGGCTAGCAGATGTTGATATGTCATAAAACACATTCTCTTCAGTATCGATCCATCTGGATCTATCTTAAAACGTGCTGACTGGGCACCCGGGCCATATGCTTGCCTGGTTCCCCTCATGCTTTAAAGATCTTGCAAAGGCCTTGCAACTTTCACATTCCTTCACCTCATACGATTACTACTGTAGTTCTTCAGGTAACAATTATAGGTCCATTACTCTACCTGTACAATTATTCCCTGGGCTCAGTGATCTCTGGCATCTTGTATCACTGCTTCAGATTAGGGTCAACTTTGCTTTTCCATCGACTTCCCGCACCTTTCCGTTACCTCCTTCCAGATTGCAGGACGTTGAAGTTCAATCGGAACTCGGTTTGGATGCTGGTCTGCCTTCATGTTCCACTACAGAGCTTTCAGAATGATGATGCCCATTTTGGTCACAGTTTTTCCTCCACTGCCTTGCTATTGCAGTTAAATTGACCTCTTGCCCTAACTTTTGTCCTGAGCTCATAATTGCCTTGACTTGATCTCTTCCAGTCTTCATCTTTTCCATCTGTCACAAAGATCTAAACGTACATGCATGCAAAGTTGCTCCTCATCGGTAAAATAAGCTTCCCATAGTATTTCTTCTTTCTACAGGCACAGTCCCAAGACTCACCCCACTAACCGAGGGTAATGGCTTTTCTATCCTTTGCACTTGTGTTGAACCTGCTCTTTGTATATATTTTCCAGTTCCTATTATTTGTTTTTATATATGCCCTTACAGTCCAAATGGGAATTTGCTTGTTAGTCTCTGAGTAGCAAATTATTGAGTACTTGCATCATGGCACCTTTAACCATTTTCTTGTTTATGTATGTCTCTCTGGACACAAGTGTCTAGTAAATCACTAAATGCAGTGCAAATGCTTACATTTGTGTGGGCAGTATTTTTTTTTCTGTCAAACAATCTTTCACACAAAAAAAGAACAGATTCCTTGTGCTAATAAACACATTTTGTGAGCTGCCCATAAGCTTTCTCTGGAAAGTTACGTTTAGTGACTGATCCCGATGATTAAGAAACAGTTACCTGTCCAAGACAGGAGGTCTAACATTTGGGTGAAGCTAGTGGCTAGTTAGATTCTCCCTGTAAATAACACAGATCTATTTAATCCAATTCAGCTTTCAAATGCTTACTGGCTAAACTACGCTTTGATTATGGGAAGAAAAAGTAGATATTCCTACATCCCTCTTGCTATCCCAAGATGCCATTCACTGCTCTCCAGAGAGAAGGACGCGTCAGAACTTTCCACATGTCCCCTGAGCATTACCCATGTGCACTGTGAGTGTGTGAGTGAAGGAGAGAGATGCTAGAGTGGAGAAAATGCTAATAAAGTGTTGAAGTTTTAATATCTGCTGGGGTAGCCATCACAGCCTCCTTTCCACTTCAAATACAGCACCACAAAGTTACAGTTTTTCTGATCTCAGACCTGAAAGAGACATGCTGATGAACGCATGCATTCGAAAATCCTATTTAAAATGATCTGAATTCTGATACGAGTGTCAAGATTTACTGCATCGACATTTAAAAAATGTGTTCAGAATTATGCAAGATTTATGCTTTGCAGGATTAAAGAAAAGGGAGAAAGATCTAGGAAGCCCATACTCCTACAGGCTAGATGGATTGTTGATTTATTGCGGGAAAACATACTTCAACACTCATGTCTTGAAGAGCCTGAATGCTCATGAGAAGTTCCGGCTTTCAGTTCATCATTGTTGATGGTGAATTCACACTTCGTCACTGCTCTTATCCTGAGCAATGTACAAATGATAAAGTCTTGCAACTCAAGCAATTCTGATTAGGGGCTACACTCAGGGAACCTCAATGGCAGAGGCGGGATTTAAATCGTGGATTTTCTGCACAAGTCAATTCAAATTAATTTATAAAGCACTTTTTTTTACAACGGTGCATTGTCTCAAAGCAACTTTACAATATTATATTTTCTTAAAAGGGCGACAAGTCTTCCGTTTGAATCTTTTTTTCTCATTTCGTCTGCGTAGCATAGAAAAGTTTATCAATAATTGAGCCTCAAGGCAGCATGTACATACAAAATGAAAGTGGGCCAAGCACAGACCCCTGAGGGACACCATATTCACTTTTGAGAAACAGACTGGTACCGGTCCTGTAGGATTTAAACCATGGAAGTTCCAGTCCCTTAATAGCTGTAGAGTTTCTAGCCTATTCAGTAGAGTCAAACGCAGCGCTTAAATCTAATAGAACAAGAAAAGAAACACATCCATATCTCATTATATTAATAGATCATTAAGTACCCTGATTAATGCTGTTTCAGTACTATGATGAGGCCTAAATCCTGACTGAAATATTTCATATACAGTTACTTTGGAGGGAACTACAGAGCTGCTGAGAGGTTCTGCAGCTTTTTCTAACATTTCGGAGATGAAATTTGAAATACGAGGGTCAATATCGTCTTTTTATTGGCTTAAATTGTCATTTACCTAATTTTGCTATCATTTAATATACTTTTAAGCATTTATTTACTTAACATCTAGGTCACCCATGGAGGATGCGTCCCCTGTTGAGTCTTAATCTTTGTTATTTTTATTCACACGTGTGTGTATAGTATGTGGCGAGTCGTAGCAGGACGTGCCGTTTTGATAAATACACAATATGTACATGTGTATATGTAATTATTCAGAACAGTGCAGGTGTTTATTTTAGTTATTTTAAATTAACGGCGGTAACTTTAATGTATAAAAACATGATCTGAAATGCAACATGTTTATTTAGCATTACGTATTAATTTCACGTTCATAGACCGTAAAGTATACTAGTAACAGAAACAAGCAAATAACTAATAGTGGCAATTAATATTTTTGTGTAGGCTTACTCAACAATTTAGGTTCCCTACAATTAAAAGAGAAACTGACAGCCACTGACTACTGCAATTGGAAGTTCTACAAGCTTTTGATTTTATAAGCCTTCACTGCCGGAAGTTTTAGTTCTAGCAATGTTTTCAGGTTTACAGTGTGGTAATGAGTTGTTGTTCTGGATGGTGATCCTACACAAAGGACTCAATTGATTGTGTGATGTCTGTATTGCGCAAAACACACCGATATTTAATCTGTGTACAAACTCGGACGATTATTCAGTAAATGTGTGTAAACAGATAATGATTTGTAGGGAAGTATCTTGGTTGTAAAGTAATAACATATTGTACTAAAACTGTCTTTGAAAAACCTTGTTCTCTTATAAACTTACAAGCCAAATTACCTATTTACTCCTGAATGTTAATGAGAAAGCCTAACTGGTTATTAAAATGTGATTAACATATTAGTGGAATATATTAACCGATATAATTAACCGATCTAGAACTGAAAGAGAGGGAGCCTAGATCATTTGTGTCATCATTAATAAAGCAGTTAGAATCGGCCATTTTAGCAAAATGGTTTTAGATATTTGATGTGTATTCTGCCCGTAAGGAGAGGTTTTCTTCTGTCCCTAACATTTATTCAGGTTTGTGGTTGGTGTGGCATCCAGGATGAGAAACTAAATACTGTAATGAGATTTATATAGCACTTTTTACGATGGTGCATTGTTTTAAATCAGCATATATTATAATATTATGTTACAGTCAAATCCGGTTAACGTTACCACATCGGGACGGGATCGTTTTGGTCCTAATAAGCGGCTGGTACGATTAATCGAACATGCCCTATGTTACAAGATGGGACGTGCTATAATTGATGTAACATATGAAATGTTTAATAAACCTTTATTGTACGATTTACACGTATAGCGAACGTACAAATGCAGCACTGACTGGGCCAGCATCTGGAGCTCACCGACTCCTTCCTCTTCTTACACTGGTTCTGAAAATAACCTTTATGAATTTTGACTGGAAAATGCCTAATGATGTCATTCATCAGTCTCTCAGCAGGGTAAGTGGAAAAAAAATAATTTGAGAGCTCTATATTTCTCAGCTTGGTGATACTCACAAAAATTCTGAGAAAAACACCTCCCTTTGCCACTGCAGCAAAAGCCTGAAATAATATGCCCAGCCCTAAGGACACAGATGTTTACATGATGAGAAGATATTATGTTTGGCACAGTGGTGGTGGTGGTTACTTCAGTATCAGTTGTCAGTCACACAGTGAATCAATAATAAGATAAAATATTGGCTAGGTGTAAATGATTGCAAAAAGTATCATATCATGTGGAATTTGCTACTTTGATTGGTGATAATGAAGTCAAAGAGAAAAATGAATGATGGAAACGATGCTTCCTTCTACTATAGAAAGAGGAGAACCAGAAGGTAACAACCCTTAGGTCTGCCCTAAGTCTGAGGAGGCACTAGTCAAGATCAGGAGCCCAGCCAGGCCACCTACAAGACACTCCTGCCCAAAGGTCAGTACATGACAAAGCTGGCAGGCCGGATATGACCTCAAACTGCTTAAAAATCTTATCAAAATGCCTGTATAAATAAGAATGTTTTTAGCCTAGACTTAAATAATTGAATCTGAATTTTGAACTGAAGTAGGAAGCTCATTCCATAGTTGGGGGGGTGGGGGGCGGCAAGTATAAGAACGCTTTTCCCCCCATGCTGTGACTTTTTTTATTCCCAGGAACTAAAAAAAGTCCCTGTAACTGTAGTTTTCGGCTGCTGCATTCTGCACTCGTTGAAGTTTACATAGAGATTTCTTTGACCATCTAAAGCATCACAGCAATTCAACCTCGAGGTTATAAATGCATGGACCAGTTCTTCTGAATCTTAAAATGAAAGGGTATTTATATCAATAATACTTCTATTTCTAACGGTATTACAGTATTAGGACATAACATGATAATGCACACATGAAGTGAGAGATCCGAATCAAACGCGACACCTAGGTTTTTTTTTCCACAGGTGGACTGAGCATTACCAAACAGCCATTTACACTTAAGACAGATTTAGTCAACCTGTCTTTCACAGTCTTGTGTCCACTTAAATGAGATGTCATATTTTTTTTAATATTTACTAACACAATTCTCTGTTTTGCTGATTGTAAGGCCATCATTCGGATCTGCTCATATGTACAGCTGTGTAACATCTTCATAGCAGTGAAAACTAATGCAGTGTTGAATATTATGAATAATTGAACCTAAAGGTAGTACGTACAGGGGAAAAAAATAGGAATTTACAAAGTAGTACACTTAAATCGAATAGCACAAGAAAAGTAACACGTCCATTATCAGATGACATTGATAGATCCTAATTAATGCTGTTTCAGTACTATGATGTTTCATAAACACTGCTACCTTGAAGGTAACTACAGAGACAGCGTTTTCAAAGATTCTGGCGAAAACAAGGGCCCCTTGTGAAGGGTCAAAGTTGGCTTTTTAATCAGGGGTTTAATTACAGCACGTTTAAAGGATTTTGGCACATAACCAATGGTAAGGGATGAATTTGAAATAATGCGCATTGGTTCTATACTGCTATTCTTTGAGTAAGTATTTAGGACAGGATTGGACGAGCTGATCTGTGCGGACGATTCAGTATTGGTAATTGGGGGGAAAAATATTCTAGCCCTGATTCATGTCTAATTAAAAAAAGATCTAGATGGGTGACATGATAAGCAATGAGTTTCATGCTTCAAGTTCTTCTTATCGTTAAAGAGAGTCGTGAAGTCATTTTTGTTAAAATTTTAACATGATCGACTTGACTTTCATATTGAGTTGAGTAACTTTTAACAATGAGTTACTTCAGGTTATGATTTTAAATGATCTGGAGACTGTATTAAATAGAAATCTAGGATTATTCTTATATTTTTCTGTAAGTGAGAATAAATATGCAGCTTTGATTAGGGCCTGTTTGTATTCTGCCATGCTATCTGTTTTTACTATGTCGCCACTTGTGTTCTAAACTCTGAGCTGTCTAGATGTGACATTAGACATCGTTAGACATCACTTTGTGGGAAATCGTCTAGGTAGGTCGTCTACATCAATAGCAATAACAGCTAAGAAGTACGAAGTGCTAACTGAGGAGCAGAACAAATCAGGGTTTTCAGATCCTCCCATTGCACTTATAGTTGGCAATAAGGGAATTCTGAAGAGCCAGCCCTTGAGGCCAAGTCAGTTATCACCTAAGCAGCGGTTCCTGATAGCCAGAGGCACGGCCAGTCGCCCCTACATCAGCTCTTGCAACACCCTCAAAAGGTCTCTCGAGTTTCAGAGTTGGTCCCGTATCAGAATTTGTGCCTGCAGGTCATTTGGCTCATGGGATCTTTAAACAGTTACCCCATTTCCTGATACGGATATTGTCCCTTTCATTCCTGACCCAGTACATGTGACCCCTGAATATTTAAAGACAGCTTGTGTGGCCCCTACAAACCCTGCAGCCTGAAGTTACCGAGCACACACTTAGGCCTTAGGCCCTTCTCACTTATGAACTCCCAATTATGACGGTGCCCCTTTTGCAACCCTCAGTGCAACCTCCCTCATACTTTGTACCGGCATCTTTACTGTCTGTGCCCTGGGTGTATTATTTCATGTGCTTGTCTTTTATTGTCCTTGTCTTGTTTCTTAGCATTGCCATCTTAACTGTCAGTCAAAAGTAAAACTAGGAATTGAACTTTGCCTGGCACTGAGAAAGTTGAGAATTTTTCCATATCAGATTTAGATTAGACGGAATTATGACACTTGGTCGTTTATTTTTGGAGCACACATGTGAGTGGCAAAAGTGTGCTAAGATAAAATTAGAGTAAAAATGTTTGTAGTCAATGAGATGACCGCCAGGTGCAAGTGAGCACCCTGTTGTATTATATTTTTTTAAAATCTTCAACATTTTTGAAGAATGTCTGAGAAATCATACATCTGATACACCGCTAATACACAATAACTGAGAAAAAATTCAAGACCAAAGAGCAGGGAGCAAAATAGTCTGTGTGGTCACACAGGAACCTAGGGTAACCTCTAATCAACTAAAGGCCTTTCTGACATTGGATAATATAAATGTTCAGGTGTACATCATCAGGAGAACACTGAGACTAAACTCAGGCTTATTCAGTGCACACCCAGATTTGGATGGCATTTGGATGGAACTGCACTAACAGAACAATTGCACCGGGGGTCATCCAATTGTGAACACAAACTTAATTATTTGGATTAACCCTCCAAAAGCTATGGATTATAACACACACACACACACACACACACACACACACACACATATATATATATATATATATGGCTGTAATTGGAAAGCAGCATTACAGAGTAAAAAAATCCATGTCTGTTATTTTTGGGTCCAATCGACCACAATACCAAGGCTGCTGCACCTGTTTCTAGTTCCATTTATGTTCCTTCAGTTTCGGGAGTTGCAGTGATGTGTCACGTTTCTCCAGGCTGTGCCACTCTGTACTGAGAGAGCTGCTCTGTGCCCCCATTTTACAGTGCTTGTCTTTGTTGTACCAAAAATCCTCCCTGTGGTGTGTTTGTCTACTGTACATTGTTTACATTTGTTTGGGGACTTATTTGGCAATGAAAGTGTTGGATTTGCCTTTAGTGGTCCTCCAAGTTATTTTCCCTGCTTTTTTGGAATTTAAATTAGCTTCTGTTAACAAGTGCTTTTGTGCACTGTTGCTCTCCAATCCACAAGGAAACCTGTCCTGAATTACATCGTACAAATGCGCTTCAAATTCAAATGTTCTCAAGCACGGCCACACAACTTGCAACTTTTCCCTCTCCTTTTGTTGCCCCCGTCTTGTCTCTCCCTCCTGTTGTAATGCTGCTTTCCACATCAGTGCTGCTGTGTAGTAGCCTGAAGAATTATGCTCATTTTACACACTATTCCAAGTTGGTAGGGTTTTTTTAGACTCAGTAACAGCACGCACCCATTCAACACGGATTCGACTCATTTTGTTTTACTTATAAAATTTGAAAAGTTGTGACCAATTGTCAACTAACGGCACAACAATAACTAACGGCACAACAATAACTCCCGACCCAGTATGTAGGCGGCAGTGTGTCAGCTGTGAAGAAGTGAGAGTTTGGAGGGACATCTGAGATGAATGCAGACTTGTTCTTTGACCTAGGTCCATGTGCCCTTGTGGGGGAACAGTATTCACAAATGGAAGTGACATAGTTGGACTTATATTGTGTAGCTTTAGGTGGTAAAAAAGCCTGTTTAAGGACATTTTGACATGCATATTTTTACTTTATTTTTCTGACTTGGTTCTAAAGCTGAAATTGACTATTGGTGAGGTACATCAACATCATGTGGGATTAAAGGGACTTGTAGCATGGAATGGACATTTTGGAATCTGAAGAGAATGTTTTAGTATAAATGCTGAAAGTTTATTGCAGAGGGACTTGTTTTGCTTTATTTTTTGTGGGGGTTTAATTTATGCATTACGTTAACCGTGGGGGAATGAACAGACTTATATTCTAGATAAATAGTATAGATGTTTTGTGGGAATATGTTTGACTGAGTGTCAGGAAAGACAATTTCTTGTTAACCTCAAAAGTAAAACCGTTACGCTATTCATTCAAACAACATTGCCATCTTCGGGACATTTCAAGTAATTGCATCTTTTTGCTTTTCATGTAATAAGTACTGTAGATTCCTTATTTATGTTTCCCCCATATAAGGAAGCCTTATAATCTGTAATAAGACTCATCCTTTTAAAATAAAAATAATCCATGTTGCAAAAAAAGGATGTAAGCGGCTTACTGTGTAGAGGCTAAATCTACGCATATGCAATGCTGAAATATTTTGAAGTTAAATAATCCAAGCCTGACACCATGTGGTGGCCCATTTGCTGTGACACTCGTATTGAACTCTCATGCTGTCCATTTCTTCTTATCCTTCTTGAAATGGTTCTACTCCATCATTGGAGTCCAGCTGTGTTTAATTGGACGTGATTAGGAAAGGAACACACCTGTCTATATAAAACCTCACAGCTCACAGTGCATGCTAATGCTAATGAGAATCATGAGGTCGTAGGAACTG
>JAUZST010012821.1:0-11275 GCA_034779995.1 Parotocinclus haroldoi
AATGTGGGACAGCCTTCTTAAGTAGTCTTGCCTTTAATTGGACACACCTGCCAAACTAATTAGCACAGGTGTCTGCAATTGCTTTTAGTGATATAAAGAGCCCTGACACCCATCACCATTAATGAGTTTAACTAACAAACAAAAAAATTCTTACCTTATCACTCCTGAACACTTTTTTTGCATAATAATTTGGAACACAGTGTAGTATGCACAGTACTCTCCTGTACTTAATTAGGAAGTTGGTACGGTGTGATGTAGAGTGTCATGTGGTGGGTGTGATGAGCGCTGGGAAATGTAGTGAGGGGAAAAAAAAGCCATGATTGAATTTGTGTTTGGACAATAAAAGTTTCCCATCATGCAATGCTGGCATTAGGAAATGAGTTGAGCAGCTATGGAGAATCCAGTGGCAGTTGAACAAACTTTTTTCAAGCTTTTATTGGCTTAACATTAGTGGGTTTGTGGCAGGATTGTAGCAGTTACTATTATAAAGTACTTTTTGATTGAGGAACCCTCTTACTTGACAGAATGGATAGCTGAGCAGGATGCCTCCTCCCCTCAGTGACGTGATGAAAAACGACAGCATCCATAATCTGGAAATCTGCTATGCAATCGAAATTGGCTGAGTGTGCAGAACTGCGTTGCAGATGTTTTCTTTGGTTTTTCCAGTTGCCAGTCAGGTGGATTCAGTTGTTTCAGAGCTGTGTCTGTTGCGCACAGCTGCCTTGAAGGTAATGATCCTTGTGACGACTGCTGTTTGTTCTGACCTTTGTTCAGGAATGTAGGATGAAATGTGTGACGACTTAATGCCAAATATGTAAATGAAGTGAATGTACAAGACGGTTTTAATTTGTGTGGTGCCACTACTGGGGATTGGATTGTTATGAGATTTTTTTCACTCCTAAACAACGGCTAAATAAATAAAGGCTATTGTGTGATGCGACTGCAATATAATAATTTGATTGTGAAACTCTTCTGGTTTCAATATCCGATCCACCCTCATAGCCATTGCAAGACAGTCGATAAATACGCGTATAAATACGGATCTGTTACAACTTCATAATGGAATTCCATATTAATGCATCAGGTTTTTGAACTAATAAAAGCATTTTACTATGCTGTTAGTTTACCCAGCATTGTGGAAAAATAAATATTGGTGCTCAGTATTGGTGTGCTGGATTAACCGTGGATACTCATAGAAACATTTCACTAAGCAGTCAGTTTGCCAAGAATTGCAAAAAATAATTGTTGTTTATAACAGTTTTTACACTTTGGATACAGCAATATTAGGAATGCTGTGTATATGGTTGCATTCCACTTGCGCATGCAGTTTTCTTATAAAGGCACATTTTTTTTACAGTTGCATAAAAAGACTATGTGACAATGTTAAGGTCCAGTTAACGACCATTTCGGTCCACACGTGAAATGCATTAAACCTGAAATATGAAGTCTCGGAGGAAAAGGAGAAGATAAATGACACTAATACGCTGGTAATTTTACTATTTTTGTGTTCCTTTGTGGAGAGTTTCTTTACAGTCAGTATTAATGCTACAGGTTTTTTTAACTAATAAAATCATTTTACTAAGCTGTTAGTTTACCAAGCATTGTGAAAAATGAGTGTTAGTAAGTTTTTGTGTGCTTTGTGGATTAACAGTGGATAGATGATGTAAAGATATGGATAAAATCCATAGACTAGAACACAAGGCTACAAAAAGGAAACTATGAGGGGACTGTAGACTGTTTGCTGTTTTCAGATTTGGTGCGCTCTTTTACCTTAAGAGTCTCTAAAACAGATGCAAACATTTTTACATTGTATGCCTCTCAAACCAAAATGCGAATCCTGGTTGCAGCAGCTTGTTAGGTAACACGTTGAACTTCTAAAGAATTATTTGTTAGGATTGCATTTATTGATATATAATAAATAATATACAGTGGGACCTCGGTTCTTGACCACCTAAAAACAATTTGAATTCAGATATGTCCCAGTTCTTGTCGCTTGACTCGAGCCTCTTGAATCGTTTCAACTGAAACTCATTCGTGATTCAGATTCACAATAGCCCTTGCTCTCCTTTGTGTTTATTGTGTTTTCTACCTTTTATTTTTCGTCTGCAAATATGTCTCCATGGGTTCTAGTCATAAGAGCAAACCGAAAGGAAAACAGGAACTGACTACTCCAGAACACAGGCTGCAATTAGCTTAGTTATCTATGTTAATGGCTTGAGTTCAGCAACAGAGTAAGTGCTTTTCTTATTTTCAACGCTTTATTATACAATAGACTTTGTGTTAATGGTTTTGGGTTAACTGTAGGTTAATGTAAGTGTATATGAGGCTTCACTATGATGCAATATGGACTATATTAAACTCATTTGTGATGGATTTGTTAGAACACATTTTCCTGTGATAAGTCAGGGAGCACCTGTACAAAACAACTGCATTAATGCAATGTGGATTGTCTGGGTGTCTGTAACGGATTAATTTGTTCTCAGCAAGCCTTCTGTTGGAAATTAGCGGTGGGTAAAGTAGGGGAACCAAAGTACCACTGTATAATAACAATAACATTTATCTGTAGATGCTCAGGTGGTGCGGCAGTTAAATATACTAAATGCTGAAACCCAGGATGCTTTCTGGTCAGATCAGGGATCACATGTAACCTTGTTTGGCTGTGTCTGAAGTAAAGGAGACATGCCTCTTCCCAGCCCTGCAGTGGAACAAACTATGGCTTTCTCTGCAAACAGACACAGGACATCATGCGACTGCAACCAGAAAAAGCAGGGTTAAAACATGAGAACAGTTTGATCATTGAACTTCGGTCCACAGACTGGACTGTCTCAGTGGGACCATTGCAGATTTTGCTGGATTGCAGGGAGGTAGCAGTTAGCTCTGTCAGCTCTGACTGATTCTGTATTGCTCTGAACTAAAATGCCAGGAGGAAATGGGCCAATTAAGGACAGCTTGCTCAGCCACTGCATGGGGTTAATACCAGTCTGCCGTAATTAAGAATAAATTCAGATTATCTGTTCTGGAAAACCTTTTCCACAGTCCTCAGTTTTCCTCAGTCTTGCTGTCTCCTGAAGATTTAGCAGATTCTTTTTCTCTATGTTTTTGTAATGTGTAAGCAGTTTTAAAAATATTTTTTCAATCTACAGCATCTGCCAAACCACCTCCAGTCTTCAGCAGAAATTAAGAATTGCTGTTGAAGTGTTTAGATGCGTCTTGTGTGCGAGCATAAATCCACGTTCTTGTAATCAAGTGTACTGAAGAATTTAGTCAAACTAATTTGTCAGTTAAACTCTAATGTATGCAGGTTGTCCTCATCAAGGTGCGATTACTGTTAAGTTGGAGGAAACTATTTTCTCATGTTGGTCAGGATAGAGAAATTGTGTTCATTACTATTCAGGGTAATTGATCCTCAAATGCCGGGGCATGGAGACCAAGGCTGCAACGACGGACTGTTCTGTTAACCGATTATCCTTTCTATGATTTTTCCAATAGGAATTTCACACCAACAAAATGACGTTTAGTATTAAACCCATACTTGCCCGTCTCTCACTTTGGTCTGTAGGAGAGTACATCAAGACATGGAGGCCGAGGTATTTCTTGCTGAAGAATGATGGTACGTTTATTGGTTATAAGGAGCGGCCACAGGACGTGGACCAGCTGGAGACGCCGCTAAATAACTTCTCTGTGGCACGTGAGTATTTCCCTCATCTTTATTTCCTAATTGAATGATGGGAAAGAACGATCAGTTACTGATGTTGTTAGGTTCATACTTTCAAGCGTGTAGTTCTGCGCCTCGTCTAAGCTGTAGTAACGGAGAATTGTTTCCTGCAGTTGTATTTATAGACTGTTCCCAAAAAGTAGGTATTATTTTCTTATGGGATATTTCATTTTGAAATATTTAACATTTTTGTGAGCTGTACATTAGATAAAAATCAGCAGGTACATGACTTAATAGGACGCTGTATTTTTAGACTGACCATAAAAGCTGCAGGGTTTCTGTGCAGACCCAGTTTGCACATACACAATCTGCCCCTTACTTTTTTTTTTTCTCTCTCCGTGTTCCATCGTTTCCTTCTGCATTCAGTAGAACATCAGCTCTGTTGCTGCCAAAATCCTCTTGAATGATTGAACTGGTTAATTAGACAGCCATATTGTTTGTTAAAGGAAATGCTTCCACTCTGACACTCATGAGTTATAATGGTTATTAAGTGCCTTATTCTCATTATTTATCTCGACTCGGCTCTAAAAGCAGCAGCAGCAGCAGCAGACGTCCTTGCCGCCAGATGCATTCATTCGTGTAACAGCAACGATATTGGTGTTCGCCTATGACACGGTGCAAAGCATTCTGGGCTGTTGATGAGCCCTGCTGCAGCGCAGTGGTGGCCTCTACTCGATTGCTCCATCTTCTCGACAGGCCTCTTATGTCAACCCCCCCTAGCACAAATGGCTCTGTGATACAGCTTCCTCTTCCACATATGGCTCTTTATGCGATTGCAACTGCGTTCGACCATCGTTATGGTTTGTCGCTTTAAAAAGCACACGTCATGTTTTTCGTTTTGTTTGCTGCTGCTGCTGCTGCTGCATATTTTGGTATCTTTGCTGAAAAGAGATGAGCATTTGTTTATTAAGTGCTGATGTTCCTTTTTGTACTGCCGGACTCTCCACTGTAAGCACAAGGACCATAAAGGTGTCGATTCATGAGAGAATTTCGATGACTTGTTACTTAATGATATGACGGCAATCTCTGTACTGTACATCAGGGATGCACTGGAATAAAAAATTCTCAGGGTGAAACTGATACTGAAGTCTTTAACATACAGAGCTGAATAGCAAAGCTTGTCTTTTGTGGTCCTGAAATGATTCCACACAACCAGCGTTTTCAGTGACGCGTCTCCTGCTGCTTAAACCGAACATGCCGGAGAAAGAAGAACACAGTCAGCCTTTTTAATTGCCTCAATTCTTAATACAGTTAAAACTTTCTGAAGTGTTCTACAGACATTTTTACCATGCCCCCACCTAGTTCTGGACTACCAGCAATCCAATTTGAATACAAATTGATTATTGTCCCCATCCCACAGTTCTGTATTCACATTCTATGTCGGAAGCAGATGGGGTGAAGCCAGGCATACAGTGTAAAATGCTATCTTAGACAGTCATTTGCTCGCTTTACTGTTCAGTGTTCAGATTGCCTTTCTGTGGTTATATGTTGGCCGTCCCCATGCTCTCCATTTCAGACTCTGTTTAAGCACCATTTCATTGCGGGTAGACTTTAAACCTTGTTAGTGAGTGCGTTTACATGCTTAATAATCCAGTTATTGCAGAAACTTAGAAAAGTAAGTTTACATGGTCTACATCAGATAATGTGAAAACTGGCATGCAGCCAGTAACCTCACAGATAGCTGTAACATACATTTCAAACCCTAATAATCAATTAATGAAATTCTTCATTTCCTCTAGCATATTCTGCGTTCCTGTGGAAGCATTGCAATGCATAAAGTTGTGCAGGCACGGGTCGAGGTTTGGTTTGGAAATGGCTAAATGGCGCCATTTCAACAGCATGTTACAAACTGCTAATCTCAAGAGCTTGTCATACACAACAGAGATTTCACAGATTGATTGGTCTTTAAGTTGATGGTGTAAAATATGTGCAGTACGCAGCAGTCGTCTGTTTTGAATGGCCCATGTTACTGTGGGTAAGAACAAAAATGCATTCCTAAAAACATGGGCACACACATACTGATTGGCATGTGGTAAACAGTCCCAATATACCACAAATACTGTTTCCAACTCCTTCCTGCTGCACAAGCATCTGGAAAATGAAGGCCAGCAGTATGATGACAAGCACAAAGAATTTGCTGCTCAAGGTCAGAACTACATCGTGACCGGAGAGTGGATGCAGACCATATGTGTCAAATTTGTGCTGTTATTGAAACATTTACTCTCAAGTTTCTTTACGGTACATCTTTATTTGGAAATGGAAACTGCATTTAATACTGTCCTCCTCTGACTGTTTAGTATATACAGATCAGCCATTATATTTAAACCAATTGCCTTATATTGTGTAGGTCCTCCTCATGCTGCCAAGGCACTGGCCTGATGCATGGGCTCCACATGACCTCTAAAGGTCTCCTGTTGTCCATGGCACCAAGACATTAGCACCAGATGCGATCATCAGATTATGTCCTGTTTCCCAAGCTGTGCCTAAACAGATCTTGAGGTGTGGCAGGACCCGTTATCCTGCTAGAGAGACCACTGCCATTATTGAATACTGTGTGATGAAGTTACAGTACTCGGTTTGTCAAGTGCTTAGGTAGATGGTACATGTCCCAGTAGTACATACTGTATATTCACTGGTACTAGGAAAGCTCTTCTCAGTCTGGTCATGTTTCCACACATTTGGTGGAGTCCAGTTTTAAGGAGGATTTAATGATTTGGGTGTTTGATTTACCAAATTACCCATTAACTGCCAAGGTCTGATATTTATTGAGCATGTAGTTTTCTGGCTTATGCATCTGAATATGCTGGCATATGCTTCTGTCCTAATTTAGAAAATGTTGCTCTGGCTGTTATGACCTATCAGCTAACAAGTAATGCAGTTAATTGACAGCAATTATATCTACATATGTCTGTGGTCCCATTACGTTATTGTCCTTCTTATTAAGGTCATTAAGATTAGCCTACTTAACCTATACTACCTTGCCAGATACATTCACAGTTGTAGTATAGTAGTTGTAACAAAATATTAATATAATCAAGAACTGCTTTTTTAAAACGCAGCACACAAGTCTCTTTCATGCCCCACTCAGTTCCCTGATTTCTTCTGAAATATAACTGCATGTATAACAGACAGTTACTCATTCCACGAGTTTGTAAAATAGTTAGAGCGAGCATTTGGGCTTTTAAAGCTCTACAGTGAAATGACTTTAAATAGTAAAAAAATAGAAGTAAAGAATAGAAGATCAGTATGTGGTGCTTAAAATAAAAAGCTGATATTAACTTCTTCCTTCCAAAAATAATAAGGGCTATATTACTGACCCAGAGTAAAAGTATACACAGTCTAGCTTGCTTGGCTATATTCATCAGGCTGTAGTGTCACAGCAGCACATGCCTTTGAAATAGGAAAATTGTAATCGATTGTGTCATAGAAAAACTGAAATAATTGATACACACGACTTGTGTTTGATGTCAAATGAAAAGCAAAGCAGTCACTAACTTGGCAAGACAATTACACGTTCAGTTTGGACTGCAGAAAAGGGTATAACGATGGGGAAAAATAGCTAAATGGAGTCTAAAAGTTAGATGGGTTCTCTTCTGCACCCTCCTGCACCCATCGTAAATATAACATTGAATACACTGCACTGTCACATAAAAAAACGTTTCTAATTCCATAAATGTGTTTGTAAAAGAGAGAGAGAGCACGCAGGGTGTTGAGGGGCAGAGTGAATCACTGCACTGCGCCTATATTAAAAATATTAATATAGTATAATAGTATCGGTGGGTCTGTCTGAAAGCCTAGTGGGCTGCCTATGTACGCAATGACTAAATAGGTTAGTTTTAAGTAGGCAGCATTCCAACGGACATTCATCCTCATTAAGTATTTGGAAGCTCTAGTTATGGAGCGATTGTGTCATGATTTGTTCCTGCTCACTGCTTGTAACCGCTGTTTACTTGCTGTAGTTGCTAACATTGCGTAAGTGATCCAAAAATTTGTTTCAAATAACCATGCCGCTCATGGCTCCGCCTGCCTCACTACTCCCGTTTTATGTGAATTGCATCATGGGATTGCCTTAGCATCCTGCTTCTTTAAAATTTGGCCAAATTAAGGTATGTCACCAGGTAGCATTGTAAAGAATTCAGACATGAGCGTACATCCTGTGATGTGAAATGTTTTCTATGTAGGCGGCTCATTAGGTTTTCAGTTAGTCCCAAGACGTGGTGGTCAATGCTGATATTAAACAAAAATTTGTGGATATTTCTTTAAGCGATATTTCGTTTTGAAGTGTCCCCTAATTCTTGTGAGTAGTATAATATATTATGTAATAATGATTCTGCCAACGTTCAGTTCTCAGAATGGTTTTCTTTGTGGCAAATACATGTGTTCATGTAAAGTAGAGCATGATGTCAATAGAGTGTGTGTTTTATAAATCTGGCGTTCTTAGTGTGGTGTTTGTTTCGTCTGTTAAATGACTCTAAAAGTCTGTGTCACACGTGAGAATATGCTCAAGCAGTGTTGGTATGACCAGCTCCATTATTCTAAATTAGATCCGAATCCATGAGAGAAGTAAGAATGGGTGTTACTGTTTGTAATGCAAGCTGCACTGAACACCTCTGCAGTACCATAGTGCACCTGTTCAGCTGCAGCCCAACAGGGGAGCCGCACTACCAAGTGTGTTTAATGTAGTGCTGGTGATAAATGGAGATAAAGATAAATAGCAGTCACCACGATGATGTTCACTCTCTCTGTCCCTCTCTCTCTTTCTTTCTCTCTGGCTGTGTCCAGAGTGTCAGCTGATGAAGACAGAGCGACCGAAGCCCAACACATTTATCATCCGCTGCCTGCAGTGGACCACTGTCATTGAACGCACCTTCCATGTGGAGTCTCCAGAGGAACGGTCAGACACCCCGACGGTCCCTAATCTCTACCGTTACTGCTGTGCTGTGTTCACTTTCAGCAGGGTCCAGACTCTGCAGCTCAGACTTGAGCTGTTTTTTAAGCTAATATAATGTAATGGCATTTTTTTCATTATTTACTTCTCAGTTCTGGATGTTTCTAGGACATCCTCCTATTTTTGCACATAGAATGCTGATTGTTTAGGACTGTACGTTGAGTGTGTCAAGTTTAGCTGTTACCCCTCTGCCTTTTCACTGTCTGCGAACATCACTGCCTTTCTTCCCCTTTGAGAACTGCTCTAAGCTCTAAGAAAAGCCTAAAACAAATTTCGCTCACCTTTTTCCTAGGAAGCAGATCTTTGATGTTTCTTGTAGCCTTTTTCAGTATAATGTTTAATACTGAACTAAGCATGAACAGAGTAAATCATGTCTCCCTAACTACTTCCCTCCAGAAATAATAAGGGTGTTATGACTGAACCGGGCTGGGGCAAAATTATATATAGCCTACCTTGCATGGCTTTATTTCAGGCTGTAGAGTAATAGGATAAATTCAGTTTCTGTCAAAACATCACATACATAATGGGCATTATGACCAATGAATTTGTGTACACATGCATGAAAATTTGCATACATTGACACACCTGACTTGGATTTGATGTCAAATGAAAATTATGATGGAACTGTTACTAACTTGGCAGAAAAATGCATTGCCTTTCTACTGCATATCTTAAATTGGGACAGCAAAGAACTAAAATTGTAGGGGGGTTAAGTTCACAACCAATCACAAAGGAGACACAAACACTGCACTTGCTTAGTCCTGTTCAGGGTCAATACATGGCATTTCTGTCTAGAATGAAGAGTGCATGGCAGGAACCAGGCAGGAACTGAAACCCCTGTTAACATAATGCATATGTATTTGGAAAACCCACAGACAAACTCCACCTAGGCAGCAGACAGGCAGGGAAATGAACCAGGGTCTAAGGTAGGGCTGTGCCGATCTGATATTTTGTATCGATACCAGCCCGATATGTGGCAAAAAATCACTGGATCTCTGATTGGATGGAAGAAAAAACAGTTTAATTCGATATCTTTCCTATACAGTATACACTTTACTACAATTTTGACAACAGAAGATAAATAGAGATGTGTCACGTGAGCAATAGCTGGAACTCGAGTTAAAACTGTCAGCTAGCAGTGTGGTCGTCATGTCAGCTGTGTGGAGTTATTTTAAGCTCAAGGATGATAAAAGGAAAACAACCGAGTGCAACATATGCAACACCCGTGTTTTAATAGATGTTAGCATCGTATCGCTCTGATATCGGTATCGCCAAATATTCAAGTTTGCAGTATCAATATCGGTATCGGCATGAAAAAATGGTATCGAACCAGCTCTAGTCTCAGGTGCTCAGAGGTGGCAGTGCTAAACGCTGTTAGCCATACGTTTCAGTTCATTGTGATGAGGTCATATTTTAACACTTATTACCCGTGTATATTTTTGTATGTGTTTTAATCTGGAATAAGAACAGTTCAGTTGGGTCAAGTCTTTGGAATGATCCTATAGCTAACTCAGACTCTTTACTCCAGGGAGGAGTGGACCAAAGCCATCCAGGCTGTGGCTGACAGTTTGCAGAAACAGGAGGAGGAGTTGATGGACTCTTCTCCTGACCCCATGGACATGGAGATGTACCTGACCAAACCTCGCCTCAAAGTGGTGCGTTGTGCTTACTGGAAGTAAAAAAAAAACACTAGATTTGTCTGGGATATTTGTGCTTTGGCTTAAAGTTTGGTTTATTGTATCAAGTGTATTTAGTGTAGGTTGGAGGCCAAATATGCAGATTCTGGCTTGAATGCTCATTTGGCAATTTATCAGCTTTTAATGTAAGCCCTATTCAGAATTATTCCACACTTAATATTTAGTATCTCCTATTTACATGGACTTTACAGAAACTCCCCTGATTGCATTGTGAGTGTGAGGTACATGATGCAAGAATTTACTAAGTTAAAAAGATATTGTGAGAACTTGAAGAAAAAGCTTTCCTCACTAAATATTGCGTTCATTTAACTGCAGCTGTACCAGTTGCAAAGATTTTTGATATACAGCCTCACTTTTTCTGTATATTAGCCTGGAATGGAGGCAGTGTAATCAAGCATTCTCCTTTAATTTCCCTTCATAGTCCTCTAAAGACACAAGGACAACATGGAAATAAACATTATTTATGCACCGTAAATACTGACCCCTAACCTCTCCTGAGAATATTGACATCTTGTAGTAAACTGGGGTAGATTATTCCCACAGTCATTGTTTTAGTTTTAATATCACCTTGCCATACAGTTCTTACACACTGACCTGTCCAGATCCCCAATTTTTACTTTCAAGGAAGCTGTTGCTTAGCATAGAGAGAGCCATGTCACTTCCCAAGTTGCATTCCTCTACTTATATTAAATAGGAATTGGAAATATGTTTGCATCAGTGTATTATAGAGACAGGTGTTAATATTATAATGTTAATATATTAATGCAGTTAATATTGACATATTTAACTAGATTTCAGTGAAGAAGAGTTTAAAGAGTTACTTATCACTTATCGTCATCAGGGTAATAGTAGTTCAAGCCCTATTCCAGAATTGTGTGTATATGTATGTGTATGTGTATATGTGTGTGTATATGT
>JAUZST010012822.1:0-11274 GCA_034779995.1 Parotocinclus haroldoi
GTGTGTGCGCGCTCGTGTGTGCGTGTGTGCGTGTGTGTGTGTGTGTGTGTGTGTGTGTGTGTGTGTGTGTGTGTGTGTGTGTGCGCGCGCAGGCAGGTAAACTAGAGCCTCACCTGGTCCTGGAGCAGCTCAGGTGTAACGGAGTGCTGGAGGGGATCAGGATCTGCAGGCAGGGCTTCCCAAATCGCATCATCTTCCAGGAGTTCAGGCAGAGGTATGAGGGATCAGGACTACACCTATAGCAGGCAGTTCTGTCATTCGGAGTAACGGCGCCCCCTATCTGTGGTTTGTAGCAGGGCGCTGATAAGGATTTAAAACCTTCCTTTTTGGACTTTACAGCGCTGCACTTTGATTTGCTTTATGAACGAATGAATAGTATTAAGTTTAAACCTCCTCTCGAGGCACAGGACGGGGGGGGATCTTTTTATTTATTATAATATGATGTAAATATTAAACGTTGTTTTATTCGCTTCACACGTTCAGATATGAGCTTCTCACGCCGAACGCGATCCCTAAAGGATTTATGGACGGCAAGCAGGCCTGCGTCTTAATGGTACGCTAAAATAAATACAGCTTTTTTTAAAATTTAGTATTAGGTATGCATAGTGGTGACTTCTCCTTCTCTTGCTTTGAGATTTAGGGATTAAAGAGACACCGGATTTATTAATTTTTTTCCCCCTCTCCCCCCTGCAGATTAAAGCTCTGGAGCTGGACTCTAACCTGTACCGGATCGGACAGAGTAAGGTGTTTTTCCGGGCTGGGGTTCTGGCCCACCTGGAGGAGGAGCGAGATATTAAGATTACAGACGTAATCCTGAAGTTCCAGGCCTGGTGTCGGGGCTACGTCGCTCGCAAGTACGACAGCGTTAGATTAGTTAGTTGATCGAGAGATCTGAGAGGTTAAAATGACGTTCTCGTGCGGGTATCTGATGGTGCTTTTGTGTGTAGGGCGTTTGCGAAGCGGCAGCAGCAGCTAACGGCCATGAGGGTGATCCAGAGGAACTGTGCTGCTTACCTGAAGCTCAGGAACTGGCAGTGGTGGAGACTCTTCACCAAGGTGGAGATCTCACACACACACACACACACACACACACACAAATATATGTGTTTTTACCTGCTGTGGATTAAGTACCGTGTGTGTGTGTTTCCCTACTCCAGGTGAAGCCCCTGCTCCAGGTGACACGTCAGGAGGAGGAGCTTACCCTGAAGGACGAGGAGCTTCAGAGAGCCAAAGATTCAGCACAAAAGTTTGAGACGGAGCTGAAGGACATCACTCTGAAACACACTCAGGTCAGGACCACGTACACACACACACACACACACACACACACTGTGTATGTAAATATAAAGCAGAACTGAGGGCTTTTTAAAACATTTATCCCTGGTGTTTTTCGGCAGGTGGTGGAGGAGAGGAACGCGCTGCAGGAGCAGCTCCAGGCAGAGACGGAGCTGTACGCCGAGGCCGAGGAGATGAGGGTGCGCCTGGCGGCCAAGAAGCAAGAGCTCGAGGAGATCCTGCACGAGATGGAGGCGCGCCTGGAGGAGGAGGAGGAGCGCAGCGCCACCATGCAGGTCGACAAGAAGAAGATGCAGCAGCAGATCCAGGTGAGAAGGCAGAGAGTCGTTGTGGCCTTTTATCGGTGGTCCAGGGTCTCCATAGCAACCGAGACTCAGAGTAAAAAGTATGTTCAGGTGTTTATCCGTGCATGCTGTGTGTTTAGGGATAGATACAGTGTGTGTGTGTGTGTGTGTGTTGGTGTGTTCAGGAGCTGGAGGAGCACCTGGAGGAGGAGGAGGACGCTCGGCAGAAGCTGCAGCTGGAGAAAGTTACCTGTGAGGGGAAGATAAAGAAGCTGGAGGACGACGTGCTGGTGATGGAGGACCAGAACAACAAACTTCAGAAGGTGAGATGCCTATGGTCAGGCTCCGCCCCCAATCCTGTCTTTTACCGTTTAAATTTCGCTATGTTTCAGAATTCTTCTGTTACTTTATTGGTTTTTATTTCCTAACCCTGTGTGTGTGTGTGTGTGTGTGTGTGTGTGTGTGCGCGTAGGAAAGGAAGCTGCTGGAGGAGCGAGTCGCTGATTACAGCACTAACCTGGCTGAAGAGGAGGAGAAATCCAAAAACCTGACCAAGCTCAAGAACAAGCACGAGTCCATGATCTCAGATTTGGAAGGTGAGGCTGTGTTCAAATCTAAACACCCTTTATTCACTCAGTCACACCTAGAGGGCGCTGCCGTTCAGCTGTCGGTCGCTGTGTAGAAATGTTTAAGTTCAGTACTTTATACTGTACGTTGCTTTGCCCTTTGACCTGCAGTGCGCTTGAAGAAAGAGGAGAAGACGCGGCAGGAGCTCGAGAAGGTGAAGAGGAAGCTGGACGCGGAGTCGAACGATCTACAGGAGCAAATCGCAGATTTACACTCACAGATAGCCGAGCTAAAAGCTCAACTCGCACGGAAAGAGGAGGAGCTACAGGCGGCGCTAGCACGGTAACAAACCGACGGTGTAGCACACTCTCACTGTAACACACACACTGTAACACACACAGTAACACACACTGTAACACACACAGTAACACACACTGTAACACACACACAATAACACACACTGTAACACACACTGTAACACACACAGTAACACACACACACACACACACAGTAACACTCACTGTAACACACACACACAGTAACACACACACTGTAACACACACTGTAACACACACTGTAACACACACAGTAACACACACAGTAACACACACTGTAACACACACACAATAACACTCAGTGTAACACACAGTAACACTCAGTGTAACACACACAGTAACACTCACTGTAACACACGCACAGTAACACTCACTGTAACACACACTGTAACACTCACTGTAACACACACACAGTAACACACACACTGTAACACACACTGTAACACTCACTGTAACACACACACAATAACACTCAGTGTAACACACAGTAACACTCAGTGTAACACACACAGTAACATTCACTGTAACACACACACAGTAACACTTAGTGTAACACACACACAGTAACACTCACTGTAACACACACACAATAACACTCACTGTAACACACACAATAACACTCAGTGTAACACACACACAGTAACACTCACTGTAACACACTGTAACACTCACTGTAACACACACACTATAACACTCACTGTAACACACACACAGTACCACTGATCGTAACACACATAGTAACACTGATCGTAACACACATAGTAACACACTGATCGTAACACACACAGTACCACTGATCGTAACACACATAGTAACACTGATCGTAACACACACAGTAACACTGATCGTAACACACTGATCGCAACACGCACACAATCATTGTTACACACACACACTCATAAAAGCACATTTACATTCGTCAGGACACACACAGTAACACTGATCGTAACACACACAGTGTCACTATTATCGTTACACACACACAGTAACCCCACCCACACACCCCGTCCCTCTGCAGGCTGGAGGACGAGACGGCGGCGAAGAACAACGCCCTGAAGAAGATCCGCGAGCTGGAGGGCATCATCTCAGACCTGCAGGAGGACCTGGAGTCGGAACGGATCGCCCGAAACAAGGCGGAGAAAACCAAGAGGGACCTGGGGGAGGAGCTGGAGGCGCTCAAGTCCGAACTGGAGGACACGCTGGACACCACGGCAACTCAGCAGGAGCTCAGGCTAGTGTTACCGTCACCCGTCACAGATCTGATGGTTTGGACAGGCCCCGTCTCAGAGAGGTAACCATTATTCGCTGTGATTCGTGCAGGGCGAAGCGGGAGCAGGAAGTGACCCTGCTGAAGAGGGCCATGGAGGAAGAGAGCAGGAACCACGAGGCACAGGTTCAGGAGATGAGGCAGAAGCACACACAGGCCGTAGAGGAACTCACCGAGCAGCTGGAACAGTCCAAGAGGGTAGGTGATCGGTTCATACCCGGGTCCGGTCCCGTCCCTCTGTAGCGAAAGCTCACACCCGGCTCTACACTTCCGCGCAGGTCAAGACCAACCTGGAGAAAGCCAAGCAGGCCCTGGAGAAGGAGACGTCGGAGCTGACGGTGGAGATTCGCTCGCTTTCCCAGGCCAAGCAGGACGTGGAGCACAAGAGGAAGAAGGTGGAGGGGCAGTTAGCCGACCTGCAGTCCCGCTTCAACGAGAGCGAGAAACAGAAAGCCGAGCTCGGAGACAGAGTGTCCAAAATCACAGTGAGCAAAAAATGCACCCTATCGTGAGCCTGTGTGTGTGTGTGTGTGTGTGTATGTGTGTATGTGTGTGTGGTACCCAGAGTAAGAAGATGGCATGTTTTACATCAGGTGGAGCTGGACGGCGTGACCAACCTGCTGAATGAGGCGGAGGGGAAGAACATTAAACTGAACAAAGACGTGGCCAGTCTGAGCTCCCAGCTACAGGACACACAGGTACACACACCTGCCATGAGGCATTAACACCAGCGCTGCTTACAGGGAAATTCATTCATTGTGTATGTGTGTGTGTGTGTGTGTGTGTAGGAACTGCTGACGGAGGAGACACGACAGAAGCTGCAGTTCTCCACTAAGCTCCGTCAGGTGGAGGACGACAGGAACAGCCTGCAGGAACAGCTGGAGGAGGAAACCGAGGCCAAGAGGAACGTAGAGAGACATGTGACCACCCTCAACATCCAGGTTAGATCTTCATCCTCATCCTCCTCATCATCAGCACTTACAGTCCAGAACCGAGAATAAAACACAAAGCCAAAGGCAGGTTTATTTATATTAAGCTTTTTATATTTTTTTTAACTCAGCCAACAGGGACAGTGGCAAAGAAAAACCCCTAAATGTAACGAGAAAAAAACGTGGGATGACCAAGATACTACACTGCTCACAAAAGAGGGAATATTTCATGGACGCATGTGTAAGAATGAAATTAAATAAAATTAATAAAACATATAGAGAGTAATAATAAGTAATGGGTTTAATAAACAGAACCTAAAAGAATAAAAGAAATCTAGAATTGCGCAGTGTTTAATGTAAAATCCATCACTTTATTCACGTACATTGTTTTAAATCAGTAAAACCAAGAGTGGAATGCGTCATAATAAAGTACGAAATAGAGTATTGTATATACAGCAAATATTTTATTTATTATATCATCCGTAGAATAGAATAAAGTAAAATATTATATATTATAAAGAGCGAAAATGTGTGTAAGTGAAGTGAGAAATGCTTTATACAAAATAAAAAAGAATGAATTCAATTAAAAGATAATATATTTGTAAAATATATTAGTGACTAATAGAGACTATAACGAAATAGATCAAGATTTTATTAAATAAATCCAGTTGTTAAATAAATGCAGATCATAATTGATAATAATAATATATATATATATATATATAATATAATATAATATAATTGAATAAGTGAAATGGATAATATAATAAAATAGAGACTATAATGAAATATAAAATAGATTAAATATGTTATATAAAAGCAGAATATAACAAATGAAATAGATAATGAATTAAATTAAATAGAGGACATAGTGAAATCGAGAATATATCAAATAAATAGATGAAATAGATAATAATAACTTACAGAATATAGTTATTAAAATATATAATAATAATAATAACAACAGTATAATTATAATACTATTTAAAATAAAGTCAAGAATATATTTAAAAATTCCAGTTAAATAAATGCAAAATATATCAAATGAAATAGAGAATATAATAAAATAGAGACTATAATGAAATATAAAATAAATAGATCATTTAATAAATGAAATGGATAATCTAATAAAATGGAACATATAGTAAATTAAATAAATATCTTAATTAAAGTTGAGAATATATCCAATAAATAAAGATGTCTTATAAAAGCAGAATATAAGAAATGAAATATAAATCGAGAATATAATCAAATCCAATTAGAGAAATAAAAGAGTTTAAGACCGTGCGAGACGTTGGACGTTATCTTCTCCCAGTGAGCAGAGGAAGAACCTAGCGGCGTTGGGTGATTTAACGCCTCACTGTGCTCCCTGTCAGCTGTCTGACTTCAAGAAGAAGCTGGACGAGATGTCCGGGAACGTGGAGCTGCTGGAGGAGAGCAAGAAGCGCCTTCAGAAGGACCTGGAGTCCTCCAACACGCAGCTGGAGGAGAAATCGTCGGCGTACGAGAAGCTGGAGAAGACCAAGAACCGTCTGCAGCAGGAGCTGGAGGACATCCTGATGGACCTGGACAGCCAGAGACAGCTGGTGTCCAACCTGGAGAAGAAGCAGAAGAAGTTCGACCAGGTGATGGCGCGTGAGCTGGCGGGCGCCGGCGTTTGTCGCGTGTGCTGTAGTAATGACGGCGTGTTTTTTTGGCCGCGCAGATGCTGGCGGAGGAGAAGAGCGTGTCCAGCAAGTACGCGGACGAGCGGGACCGGGCGGAGGCAGAGGCCAGAGAGAAGGAGACCAAGGCTCTGTCCCTGGCGAGGGCGCTGGAGGAGGCCCAGGATACCCG
The DNA here is from genome assembly GCA_034779995.1 of Parotocinclus haroldoi. NCBI lineage: Eukaryota > Metazoa > Chordata > Actinopteri > Siluriformes > Loricariidae > Parotocinclus > Parotocinclus haroldoi. The sequence goes on from JAUZST010012822.1 coordinate 6,515, forward strand.
GGAGGAGCTGGAGAGGGCCAACAAGGCGCTACGCACCGAGATGGAGGACCTGATCAGCTCCAAGGACGACGTGGGCAAGAACGTAAGTGCAGCCCTGCAGCGTTCGTCCGGGACGCCCCGCACACCCTTCGCCCTGACGTCCCCGTGTCCGTTCAGGTGCACGAGCTGGAGAAGTCGAAGCGTGGCCTGGAGCAGCAGGTGGAGGAGATGAAGACTCAGCTGGAGGAGCTGGAGGACGAGCTGCAGGCGGCCGAGGACGCCAAACTACGCTTAGAAGTGAACATGCAGGCCCTGAAGGCCCAGTTCGAGCGGGACCTGATGGGACGGGACGAGCAGGGAGAGGAGAAGAGGAAACAGCTGCTCAAACAGGTGAGCGAGAGCGCCCCAAAATGTAAACGTCAGTCTCAGCGCACGATACAACGCCGGGTCACTCCTGCAGGTGCGCGAGCTGGAGACGGAGCTGGAGGACGAGCGCAAGCAGAGGACGGCCCTGTCCGCTTCCAAAAAGAAGATGGAGGGAGACATGAAGGATTTGGAAGGGCAGATCGACACGGCCAACAAGAACAGAGACGAGGCCATCAAGCAGCTACGCAAACTGCAGGTGAGACCGCGAGAGAGCACCGACTGTGTGTGTGTGTGTGTGTGTGTGTGTGTGTGTGTGTGTGTGTGTGTGTGTGTGTGTGTGTGTGTGTGTGTGTGTGTGCTCCTGAAGAACGATCGTTTTCTGAGTGTTGCTCTTTCAGGCCCAGATGAAGGACTTCCAGAGGGAGCTGGACGACGCCCGTGCCGCCCGAGAGGACGTCCTGGCCACGGCTAAAGAGAGCGAGAAGAAAGCCAAGAACCTGGAGGCCGAGCTCATGCAGCTGCAGGAGGTACAAATCCTAAATGGGGGCGAAAAACGTGTTATCTTCGATCCAAATTAACCAAACGTTTTGGGTTCGTTTTTGTTTGTTTGTTTGTTTGTTTGTTATTTAGGACATGGCTGCGGTGGAACGAGCGAAGAAGCAGGCCGAAGCGGAACGCGACGAGCTGGCTGACGAACTCGCGAGCAACACGTCCGGAAAGTGAGCTCCGCCCGAAACGCGATCCCTAAGAGCCGGGGGGGCGCCCCGTCCTTCCCGCTAACGCCCCGTCTGTATCTCGTTCCTCCTCAGATCTGCCCTGAGCGACGAGAAACGCCGCCTGGAGGCGAAAATCGCTCAGCTGGAGGAGGAGCTGGAGGAGGAGCAGGGCAACATGGAGATGATGAACGACAAGATGAGGAAGAGCGCCCAGCAGGTCAGACCCTAACCCTCACCCTCACCCTCAGTCCACACTACAGAGCCAGCTGTAATTGGGTAGTGTGCCTTGCACCCTGTGCTGCTGGTTAGGCAGGATCACGTGGGGTCCGGGAGGCCTGCCGTGCTCCCCGCTGCCCGTAGAGGGCGCCGGTCCACGCCCGGAAGTTTCAGCGGCGTTTTGTGCCCTCGCCAGGTGGACCAGCTGACGAACGAGCTGCAGACGGAGCGGACTACGGCGCAGAAGAACGAGAGCGCCCGCCAGCAGCTGGAGAGACAAAACAAAGAGCTGAAGGCCAAACTGCAGGAGATGGAGAACCAGGTCAAGTCCAAGTTCAAGTCGTCCATCACCGCCCTGGAGGCCAAAGTGGCTCAGCTGGAGGAACAGCTCGAGCAGGAGAACAGGTCTGAGACACACATAACACACACACACACACACACACGTTAAACTCGCACCCTTCCTCCTAACCCTGTGCGTGTGTGTGTGTGTGTGTGTGTGTGTGTGTGTGTGTGTGTGTGTGTTTGTGTTAGGGAGAAGCAGGCGACAGGTAAGACCATGCGCCAGAAGGATAAGAAGCTGAAGGATCTGATTATTCAGGTGGAGGATGAGAGGAAGCAGGCGGAGCAGTACAAAGACCAGGTCTCACACACACACACACACACATATTATTGCCTGGTCATAAACTCCAAACATATCATGTTAGCACACGTCCCTCACCATAACAGCCCTGGTCTGTGTGTGTGTGTGTGTGCAGGGCGAGAAGGCGAACCAGCGGGTGAAGCAGCTGAAGCGGCAGGTGGAGGAGGCGGAGGAGGAGTCGCAGCGCATCACCGCTACCCGCAGGAAGCTGCAGAGAGAGCTGGAGGAGGCGACCGAGGCCAACGATGCCCTGAACAGAGAGGTTAACGCACTGAAAACCAAGCTCAGGTACACACACACACACACACACACACACACACCTCTCTTTGTTTCTGGCCCCGTTGGCGTTCCATATACCGGTCCCAGTTGAAGCCCTGCTTTCGTGAGGTAAGGCATCTGGGCCCGAGAACCAAGGCTGGCACCAGTCTGGAGACCCACAAATTTGGGCCGGGGACCAAGAAGGGAACGAGCCAGAGATTGTGGAAAATGACAAGGGACAAACAGGGGTGATGTTTGGAACTATGGACACAGAGTTATACCCTTTGCGGCCACCGGGGGCATAATAATAATAATAATAATAATAATAATAATAATAATAATAATAATAATCATCTAAATTAGCCAAGCGTTGGCGGAAAATTTCGTCCGACACTACAGAGTGTGTGTGTGTGTGTGTGTGTGTGTGTGTGTGTGCAGGCGGGGTAACGAGGCTCCGTTCACCAGCAGCGCGCGGCGTACGGGCGGGAGGAGGGTCGATGCCAACGACGACGACGCCGACTCACAGGGCGACTACAACGGCAAATCCAACGAATAAACACACACACAAACACACACGCGCGCGCATGCGCTTAACTTAACATAAGCACCGTTCATTTTAATCTGTAATTGATATTGGTCGAATAATCAGGATTTCCCTTTACGCTTTTCGGGTAACGCGGTTATTCTGCAGCCTCTCTCGCTTTCCGCTTTCCCATCAGTCCCACAGCGCACTGCAGCCGGGCCGCCTGGGCGAGCGTCGCGGCCCTTTAATCCGGGCGGAGCTGATCCACGGGACGTCGTGTATTTATAGCAGCGATTAAACCTTCCCGATCTTACCTGTCCACCCTCACCTGAAGATTTAGGCTTATGATCTGATCACTGTGATCCGTTTGATCCGCACCTGCACCATTCAATAAAGTGTGAACCCAAACCGGTTGTGAGTACGATTCATTGGAAGGGCCGAACCGGCCCGCGTGATGACCCGCGTGATGACCTCGGCGCCGTTCGTAGGGACGCATCAGAGGGCAAGAACCGGGTGGGATTGATTGTGGGGTGTGTGTGTGTGTGTGTGTGTGTGTGTGTTACCTTTTAATCTGTGGAATAAGAAATAAAACCTGTGTGACGTCCTCGTATCTTATTTGTCCAAGTAAAAGTATTCACTTTAAAGAAGACTTTAATCTTCTTTTAAGCGCCTCTGCTTTATTTAAAAACGCACAAGCTGTATATACAATCGTGTCTAATTAATCAGCGTCTGATAGAGCTGGATTTTATTCCAGTAACCTTGATTTCTCATAGCATGCATCCTTGATACCTGATTTCAGTCGGTTGCCAGGTCTGGTTTTTCGAAAGACTTTGGTTTTACCTGGCTTCCTTTCTCCATCGACACTGGTGATTTGTTTCCCGTGGGATCTGGCAACCCACGCCATTAAAGACGCCCCGTGGAGACTCTGAAACGTAACGTGCAGCCTATAATGTGTTTGTTTGGTTACTAACGTTTGGAGCTTGTGTGACGTCTTGGGGCGAGATCAGAAACCCGACCACGAATCCAGAGCGTTACCTGATATCTGTTACCAATCCCAAACCGAGCGAGCCTAGGGCGACAGTGGCAAGGGGAAATCCCTTACAAAGATTCTGACGATTGGACGCCTGGCACAAGGGCCCAACGGTGCCAGTGCTGGGACTCGAACCGTAGACCTTCTGGTCCGGCGGCTTTAGAGCTGGGATGCTGGGATCTTTTACGGGAGAAACGAAATGATACAGAGTACAGAAAGGATCATGTACACAACACACACACACGGTGTTAGTAAACATATCTTTACGGGGTCAAATAAAAGGGTCTTAATAGTAAAGAAAAAGCAGCACAGGAGGACGTTCAGTCCCCACGAGTATAACAAATACTGTTAGCGTTTTGGCTCCGACTTTCTAGGGAGTTTACACTTTAAACAGAGAAACGTAGCAAGGTCACAAAGTGAGAAAACCCAGAAACAGGTAAGCGGAGAAAGTGTGTGTGTGTGTGTGTGTTTTAGTTTTACATGAGCCCCATGTTAACAGGAAGTGGGTTTGTGCTGCTGCAGGGACAGGAATTGCTCACCGACCAACTTATTTCTCCACAGGACACCGTGTGTGTGTGTGTGAGACAGCAGCAATATACTGCTATGTTAACTGTTAAGTTTCTACACCTGCACACTCGTTTGTACACAGTTCAGGTTCGACAACCTTTCACACTCACACACACACACACACAACATCCTGTGGGGGAAACACAACCTGAGAACCTCAACAGACAAAACAACCAACGGATACACAAGCACTCATGCATATATATATATATATATATATATGTGTGTGTGTATGTGACCAGGTTTTTGTTATATTTGTGGGGATCAGACGTCCCCAGAAGGCTAGGATTGTCTGAACTGGTTGTTTATGACAAGTGAAATGATTATTTGATAAAAACCAAAAGAGCCACGGTTTATCTAAGGTTAGGGGTTAGATGTAGGGTTGATAGCAGCTCTGTGTGTGTGTGTGTGTGTGTGTGTGTGTGTGTGTGTGTGTGTGTGTGTGTGTGTGTGTGTGTGTGTGTG
>JAUZST010012823.1:0-11274 GCA_034779995.1 Parotocinclus haroldoi
TATATATATATTTCAGACCATGACCGACGTTGCAGCAAAGTTTGTGAGCCCTTTTGGAAAAAGTCTGCATTTCTGGCTAAATATAAAGCAGGTTCGGACCGATCCTAAAAGTACACAAAGAGAACTCAAAACAAACAAACAAACAAGACAAAAATATTATACTTGGTCATCCATTAGTTGAAGAATTTATCCAGTTATAATCCTCTGCTCACAAAAATGAGGGGAGATTTCAAAATGAACATGAAAGTCCAACTGCTGGATAATCTGATCCTGTCCATGCCCCATCACTGCCAGGGTGTGGGTGACCATACGCCCTACTGAACAGACAATGTGGGGGCACTCTGGTCCAGTTTAACATGCTCCTGTTCACCCGCATGAATATATCACTTATTAACCAATCACCATAATTGAGTTTGCATCTAATTTGCATAATCAAACAACATTCTTTGGCTTCTTCTTTAATCAGTTCAAGCCCTTCTTTTTTTTCCATGTCCCTTAATTTTGGTAAACAGTTTATACGAGCCTCTAGGATTAGGGATTTTTAGTCAATTGGGCGGATTCAGTCAGATTTGAGTCGACGCACTGTTGCATCCATCAAAGTGATTTTTCTTTGGAAGCGTGTCATGATACAGAACCAAAGAGAGTCGATGGTACTCATTAGGCTAAAAATGGTTACAAATCCATCTCTAAAGAGCTGCCACCAATCCACAGTCAGTCAGATTGTAGACAAATGGAATAAATTGAGCCCTCGACTAACAAAGATCACTCCTAAAGTGCAATAGTCTAAGTACACAAAAAAGTCTCATCTCTCTATTTATGTTGTGTTGTGTAATGTTATGTCTATGACCTGAGTCTCGAGAGAACATGGGTCATGCAACAAGCTCGTAAACACACAAGCAGTTCTACCAAAGAACAGTCAAAGAAGAATGAAGTCAATGTTCTGTTTACGTTTGTAAACATTTAGCAGATGGCCTTATCCATACCAACGTACAACTGGCAGTTTTGCAGAGGTGGGACTTGAACCTTCCAGTCCAAGTCAAAGGGCCAAGTCAAAATCCGGACCATCGTCCAATAGGAACGTTGTGGAAGGACCTGAAGTGAGGAAACCCACCAGCACTCCAGAGCTGAAGCTGTTCTGCACAGAGCAATAGGAGCAAATTTCTTCAGCCTTATCAACAGTTACTGCAAACCTTCCAGGTTCCAGGTTCACATACTTACACCGACAGATGTGTAAAATTGTTTAACTATAATATTTAAATGGATTCCCTTCATCTGCGTTTAGGACTTGGTGTGATAATCTGATGATATTCTGGCTCATATTTGTCAGAAATCCCGGACAATCCTGCAGCATTACTGTACAGAAAGACATTGCTAAGAAGCCGCAGCAATCTTTTCACATCTGGAAAATATCAGCCTCTGAAGGAATGCAGCATCTGGAGAACTCCCTGAGCTTCACACGACTTTCCCATTAGCCCATGAGAAATCAGATATCACCTGCAGTCCACCAAAGACGTCCCAATTCCACCTGCAGTCAACAAAATACTCTGAGCTCGGCGTCTTAAATGTTTTGTTTTGGCTAAAAGCCAGTTGACTTCCAGGAATGAGAAGGTCAGGATGGATATGGGAACCGCCGAGCCAATGATTACTCTAAACATCAGGCGCTCCAGTGAAACAGAAGAGACGGGAACCCCAGACTGGAAAAAAAAAGCGCAGTTCAGACCATGGAAGAAACCACTTGAACGTTGAACAAGTCTTTTCTACCTAAACCTAAACATTTTCATTACGTTTCCATTACGTCTAGAGCAAATTACAAACGATACAGTCTTACAGAGCAAGCAACTGGATCGAATAAACTTACAACTCGTATAATATTGCATGGTACAATTTAAGCAAGCGCGGCCCACAATTCAGCCTGGATCTTCTGGTCCATAGTCCAGTATCTGTACCCACTGTAATCCCATCATGGTTTGGCGCTGCGTTGTTGTCTCGGGCCATATTGGAGTTTAACAGCTCCGAATTGTGACAGGGCCAATTTAGGGCTAGTAAAGGGTAATAATTAGTCACTTCAAACAAGTGATCTTAATCATGATTTGGTACAAAACCAATATCAACCAACAAAAGGTTTTTTGAGCAGCAATGATGAGCACAGGATCTCCAGTCTGTCACCAAACGCATGATGAAACGATTGAAATGTTCTTAAAAAACTGGAAAGGATTGACATATTTCTCCCTTTAATCGTTTAAAGAACTGGGGAGGGATTAAAGTGATTTCCATACTGCAACTTTTCCTGATTTGGAGTTTCTATAAATAGCAAAAATGATCGAAGCAATACAGTTTTGGGAAGCTCGTCCCGTATTTTTACTCGGTAGCAGGTAAACACCAGGACGTGACAATCTTTGTTTGGTGAACATTCTTTCTTGACCTCCTATTATGTAATTAAATGACATATGTAGCAGTAATAACCGTCTTAAGCTGTTTTTCCTTAGTTAAGGCTGCAGCATATGATGATCTCTGGGGTCTCGATAGACTTATTTGGGATTCTCACATCAGCAGTATTTAAAGAGCAACTTAGAATTGCTTAGGAGAAATGGCATTGGACAAACAAAAAAAAAGTCATGACACACCTCTGAAGTTGTCTGATTTGGACAGAAAGGTTTGGCACCGCTGGTTTTTCTTCTCGTCATTTCATTTATTTCAAGCGTCCATATTTTTTCTTTAGGAACAAACAGGAACAGTCGGTATAGCAAAGAAAAACCCGACAGAAATACTTCACGTTAAGGACGTTAAGGTCTCGTAACCCTGATTAAACACATTCAGTTGGATGAACGCAAACCACTGTCCGGTTCTACCTTTGTTTTCTAAACAGAAATCATTTTGCATAGTAAAAATCAGGAGAGAGAGAGGAGAGAGGACTTATTGGATGAGGGATTCTGCAGAGTCACTGGTTTATACAAAGAAAATGAGAATTCATGTATTTGTTCCATGCACAGCTATTGATCAAACGGTAATTCCGAGCATCAAAAATAAAGGATCCTAATCTTCGGATGTGAATTGGTTTATATTTAAGGCATTTAGCAGACACCCTTATTCAGTCTTATAACTCAAGCAACTTCCCCAACTGCATTTGAGCCCAGGACCTTCTGCTCCACAGTCCAGTCCAGTCCAGTCCAGTCCCTTAACCACTAGGCCACCACAGTAGGGTTGAGTTCACATTGAAACTCCTATCTTTAGTAAAGTGGTATTCTGGCCAAATCTGAGCACGAGGTGAGACTGTATTGAGATCTGTACTAAACTCAAGAGGAGACGTGAGATTACCGAGATCTTTAGCTCGGGAGAAACTTAAATCTCCTTTGCCCTTCCATGTGATCTCATTGTTGTCCAGGAGAAACTACGCAGGTACTAAGGAGATCTCCTTTTTGATTTTCCTTTCCTCTAGGTCCATAACGATCTAGAGCATGTGCATGTCTGAATATGCCTGTGTGCTTTGCTCGGGCTTGCGAAGATACCTGCGTTCCTTCCCATCACATTCTCAGGTGATCGCTCAGTCAACATGGCAGCCGAGGCTCTGAAGCACTGCGTTCTGATTGTTTATTTGGCTGTGACGATACACTCTGCAGGTACGACTGCTCATCTTTTGTCTACATGCACACACACAGACGGGTCTGATTTTTGTAGCTGCTGGAAATGGAGGGCGATTTAGGAGTTTGTGGCCTGTAGTGAAGCCGGAGTGGCTGCAGCAGAGTGGCTGTCAGATCACACCCTCAAAACGCTCCCATTAACATCTGTGTGTCGTTGTTTAGGATTGGTACTGTGCCACTCCCTGTAATGTGCAGGGCTTGGGTTGGATAATAGTAATAATAGTAATACTAATAATAATAGCACACGGTTCAAAACAAGCAGACATTAATTAACGTTAATAGAGGAGGGAAAGAGCAAAAGGTTTCTAATTAGCAAAAGCAAACTAAACGGACGAAGGAAGAGAGTTCCAGAAGGTTGGAAGCTGCCACAGCAAAGGATCTCCAACCCATGGAGGAAAGAACCTAGGGACAGGGAGAAGGTTAGAATGAGAGGAACGCAACGACCGGGTACGAGGCTAGTGATGGACTATGTTGCGGGGATAGAGTGGAGAAAGATCATGAAGGGATTTAAGTGTCCATACGAATATTTTTGTGGCTGGATTGGATAATGCTAAAAAGCGTAATTACAGTAATTAAGCACAGCACTTCTGACATCCTGTTTTGGACTGATTTCTGTTTTAAAAGCTGTTTTGTTACTTATTTTGTTACTAACTTAAATATTAATTTACTTAATGTTACTATTACTTTAGTATGCTTTTAAGGATTTACTTCATTAACGTCTAGGCCACCCATGTTGGTCGGGTCCCTTTTTGAGTCTTGGCTCCTCCCAAGGTTTCTTCCTTCTACATTCAGGGAGTTTTTCCTCGCCACTGTCGCCCCTGGCTTTCTCAACTTGGGATTGGCCTTTTAGGATCATATAAGATTGTAAAGCTGCTTTGAGACGACGCTCCGTTGTAAAAAGCGCTATAGAAATCCATTTGGCTTGACTTGACGTCTAAACAGCTGTAATAAATAAAGATAGAAAATGATTAGGTAAAGGTTATTGTTGTTTTATCTCGGTTTGTTTCCATGGATATTCATTCAAAAGTCTCTTCCCCTCCTTCTAGAGGACCTGAGGGATGTTCGGCTGTACTTAAAACACTACGAGACCCTCTCTTATGACACGACGGTGGTTCTCCGGCAGCATCAGAGGCGACTGAGACGCCATAACGAGCCAGAAGCTCAGGTGCTGCGCTTGGCTTTCGAAGCCTTTCACAAGTAGGTCCGTTCACCTCTTGCCCAATTCTTCCGTTTCCGTTGAACAGTGGGTCATGAAGCTCTGGGTTATCGCAGGGTTTTTCGTTTACGACTAAAGCCAGATGCCGACGGGTTTGCAGATGATTTTACGGTCCGGTCTGGAAACCAATCGCTCGGAGGCGACCTCTCTCACGTCTACTCAGGAGAGCTGGAAGGTACAGAGAATGATACAGTCTGACTACTTTAATTATTGATTACAGCAGGAAAAAAACAGGGGATATTTCATTGGAGAGATTTCATTTTGTATTTGAGCATTATATATTAAAAAATATATATATTATATTATATTATACATATATTTACGTTTTCAAAATCATACCTGATAAGCTGGACATGATTTGAACTACACTGGGTGCCCAATCCTCTGATCCTCCTGTCAGGGTTTCACAGTTTTTATTTTTTATATAATACTGGTTATTTTTAGTTTAAGGTAACTAAACTCTTTATATTCAGGGAGTTTTTCCTTACCACTGCCGCCCTAGGCTCGCTCAGTTTGGGACCGGACTTTTAACATAATATAATATTGCAAAGCTGCTTTGAGACAATGCTCCATCATCAAAAGCGCTATAGAAATAAATCTGACTTTGACTAAGATCTGAAGCCATAATTGTATTTTTTTTTCACGTAGATGAGGACGGCTCTTCGTGTCAGGGTTCGGTGCTCGATGGCCAGTTTGAAGGCTCCATCAAAACCTCTAACGGCACGTTCTACGTCGAGGCCGTGGAGCGCCTGCGGACCGACCATCACTCCATCATTTATCACGAGGACCATATTGGTAAGCTCAGGCTATTTCTTCTTCTTATTCTTTATTCTGGGTGGAATTAAATCCAGCTGTTCATATACAGTACTGTGCAAAAGTATTAGGCCACTATTAGGTTGGCTGTTTAGCAGTGCTAGAATGATCATATAGAACATATTAAAGACTTTAAGAGGCTTCTTGTCCACTCATCCTCATTCCAATCATCCTGTTCCACTTGAGAAAAAGTGGTGCTGCTCTTTCAGGAAGACTTTAGAAGGGTCAGATTCTGCCACATGCTGCAACTGCTCAGGTGTAAGCAGACGTCTTACAAATATACTAGTTTATTATCTGTGCTGCCTTCTGTCTTTATTTCGTTTTTTTTTTTTTTTTTTTTTTACATTTTTTTCTTTCCTTAAGCAGCTCTTTTTTGTTGTTTACGTTCTTCTTTTGTGATATTTTTCCAAAATCTATATAAATATATCTATTCTTAATGTCTTTTTTGCTTTTTCTGTTGATTTATTTTTCTGTTTCTTTCTTCCATTTTATTTCTGTTGCTTTTATTTGTATTGCCAATAGACACTCACTCTTTCTTTTCTTTCTTTCTTTCTTTCTTTCTTTCTTTCTTTCTTTCTTCCTCTGTTATTTTCTTTGTTTTTTTTTCTTTTTAATCTGTTAATTTTGTATGATTTTCTATAGTAATACATATCAAACAATATCAGTATAAATGATTAAACTACTCCAACATGATTGTTTCTTTCTTTGCATTTATTGTTGTTCATTCATCTGTTTGTTTGTGGCTTTTATACATATATTCCATTGTTTATTTATATTACTGTTTACTTTCTTCCTTCCTGCCTTTCGTCCTTTCTTTATTTGTCTGTCTTTCTTTCGTCCTTCGTTCTTCTTTCCTTCCTTCCTTTCTTTCTGTTTCTATTACCGTTTATTTGTAGCGCCACTCGACACTCCTCGATCTTGTGTATTGCTGTTGTACCACACGACCTGTTGTGGCCACTGTATCCTATAGAAGCTGATTTTTCTATTTCATTTTCAATACTGCACACAAATACTGAGAAATAGTTATGTATATCTAACACAATGGTGGCCTAAGACTTTTGCACCATAGAGCGTCTCACTGCGATATCCCACTGCCTGTTCAATAAACCAAAACTTCCCTTGGTAAACAGCATACATCTCATTTGAAGCCCATTCCAGAGCTAACAGTGTCTCACTGAAGCCTCTGTGCCTCTGGGTGTGTATTGCTCAATCATGCTTTAGTAGAACAAAGGACTGAATGCTAACCATTTAACACATTAAAGAGAGCCATGCTTGGTTATGAAGGGGTGTCCATATACTTTTGGCCATGTACTGTATGTACTATGTGTGTGTGTGTGTGTGGGAGAGAGGGGGGGGGCACTGAAACAGGAGGAGATAAAACTGTACTGTATAACTAAAGATAAACAACAGACAGAGTTGAGCATGTGAACCGTTAAGGTCATGAAGTCATGTGGTTCCAGTCACACCACCATGAGGGTATAGAACTCACCCTGGAGCAGTTCTCAGGCTCCTGCTGCTTTTCCATACATTCCATAAAACACACACATTTAACCTTGTGTGCCTCTATAAAGCTCACCTTCTAGCTTAATGTGTAACTTTCAACGACAGTTCGGGTTCAAAAAAACCGTCTCATCACATGATGCCGAGGTCTGGTGGCAGGTCAGAACCCACCTACAGGACCCGGACGGGGCGAAAAAAAAAACTCCAAACCGCCCTGCCTGATTCGTTTTGTTTGCTCCTTTGCTCCAAATATTGTCTGATAATCTAAGATATTATAGATGGGGAAGATCTGAGGACATGATGAGGACATGATGAGGACACAATGAGGACACACCTTTGACTTCCAATGTCTAAACTATCTATCAAAAAAAGACAAAAGTTGTTGTTACATCTGTGTGTTTATCTACACTCTGATTTTACACTATCAACAGAAATCATTTAGTCACTACCTAAAAACGACCTCTGTACACCACTGGCTTCTTTTCATCTTTCTTTTGTTCAATGATTCTCTTTTCTGTTCTTTTTTCCTTTTCTTTCTTTCCACCACTTAATTTTTTCTATTATATTGTATTGAAAGTTTCTTTCTTTTTTTCTTTCTCTCTGTTTTTCTTAATTTCTTTCTTTTTTCCTTCTTTCTTTCCTTCTTTCTTTCTTTTTGTTTTTTTCTTTGTTTGTTTCTTTGTTTCTTTTCTTTCTTACCATTTTTCTGTCTTTCTTCCTTTCTCTCCTTCTTTCTGTTTTTCTTAATTTCTTTCTTTTTTCCTTCTTTCTTTTCTTCTTTCTTTCTTTTTTCTAATTCACTTCATTCATTTGTTGTTTGCTCATTTTACCGCTTTTGTCTATCCTTCTGTCATTTAATTTGTACTTTTTAAAAAAAATGTATTTCATTTTCTTTCTTTAATTCATTATTTTTTTGCAGTTTTATTTCTTTTCTATTGTTTTCTTTCTTTTGTTCATTTTTCGTTTATTTAGTGTTTATTTTACCGCTCTGTTTTCGAATGGCTTTTTTCCTGCTTGTCTGCCTTTTTCTCCCATTTTGTTTATTTCTTCGACTGCGTTTTGTCTTTCTTTTTTTCCTTCTTATTTAATCTGTTAAAGTTGTTTTGCTATTGTTTCTTGTTATCAACTACCTTCTAAATTAGTATTTTTTTTGTCTGTTGCTCATCGAATATGTTTGTCTTTATGTCCTCTATTACTTTCTTTCCTTTTGTTGTTTATTTATTTGAATGTTTTCTTAATTTCTTTAACCAGCTCACATATTTTCTCGTTTTCTTTCTTTTTGTTTTTCTTAGTTTTCTATTTCTCTTTTCTTTTCCTTCTATTTCTTTTCTTTGTGGTGCCAGTGGACACTCCCCCTGCCTCCTGCCTCCTGCCTCCCCTCCCTCAGATATGGACAGTTATGTAGTCCACGTGAACTCCCTTTGTGTTACAGCATTATGGACGGATAAGGCCATGCTCTTTCATCATTCAGGATTGTGTTCTCTCTTCCATAACCATTAACTTCTCGTCCGCTGTCGTTATGTGTAGCGCAGTGTAATAAACAATAGGGTGTGTTCCTGCAGTACAAATCAGGTTTCTTTGTTCTCACGCTTTAGCGTTTGGGCTGCGTGAGTTTAGCCTTCATCCTCTCACAATCACAGCTCCTGAATCTGTCTGCTCCATCCACTTTGATTAAGCTGTTGTGCGTTAAATGTACGATGCCAATGCCAGTGCCACCCGAGCTTATGATGTCGATGCCAGTTTCACCCGAATGTGACATGCCGATGCTCATGTCAGTGTCACCTGAATGTGACACCCCCCCCATATCTACAGAAAATGAGAGGGAGTGTGTAATTGAAACTGACATAGCAGCACAAAGGGGAGTTCCGTAGATCATCGCAGCCGTGATGTTATTTGCGATAACAGTGCAGGCCTGAGAATAATCCTCCACCCGATCAAGACCCGATCTGTGCTGGTCCTGTGGGGTCCGGACCATTAGAGAATCCGAATCCGCTTTATTTCGCCAAGTGTGTTTACACACACAAGGAATCTGGTTAATGGTGTCTCTCAAGTACAATATATCGGTCCAGGCCATTTAAAGTCTATATACTATATAAATTGTAAATATAACGAGGTAAGTGTGCTTTATAGTGCAATTTCTTTACAGAGTAAAGCAATGGAGCTAGAGAAACCGGTGGTCGAATTTTAGAGCTGCAAAATGTTTCTTTTTTTAAGTCTCAAAAGTTAATAATATGTTTATAAAGCAATATTCTGCAGAGTGTAATAAAACAGAGAATACAGCACTACAATAGTATATAATAGTATATTTGTAACATGAATAAAGTAATGTAGAGAATGAGAATGGAAGCGATCAAATGGACAGTGAGTGTAGAATCAAGGACGTCTGCCTAACAGAGTGATCTGTGTTGATGTGCAGAGGACGTTCCACTGGGAGGAGGCCGTTCTGGATTCTGTGGTGCAGACCTACTGCAGGACGTCTTCCAAAACCTCCAAAAGGTCAGACATGACATTACAGTCTCTGTCTAGTTCTGTAGATGTACTTGAGGCGGTCCTACTTGCGCGAGTGACTGTGTTTAAACAAAAGCGATTCATTACGACTCCACCCGCCAGTCATTCTTTGAATCATCGAACAACAGTTCAGTCGGAGAACAGAGCTCAGGTGCAGGGTCAGTCCTAGACACGCTTGGTGAGCATTCACCCAGGACGACCACAGACACTCACCAATTTACTCACATAACGTCCAGCAGGTGTTTACGGGGTGACTCAAAAGTCACAGGACACGTCGCATGCTGTATCATAGACTTCTTTTCCCCAAACGCTGCCGAAACCATTACTGACGTTCCTTGGTCGGTAGCGGTCAGGCTTCAGTCCACAGTCCCGGTTTCTTTGATTTTGGCTGTGAGGGGTGTGACGCTGCTGTGTGAAATTGGTGGATCTCATTGGGTGTCGGTTCTTGAAGTCTGTTGCTATGATACGGCAGCTGCGTTCCCGAGACATCAGAATAATCCGTTCCGTCGTCACTTACCTGTAATGAACTGGGAACATGGGGCTGTGGTAGCCTAGCGGTTAAGGTACTGGACTCTGGACCAGAAGGTCGAGGTTTCAAATCCCACCTCGCCCAAGTTGCCACAGTTGGGTCCTTGAGCAAGACCCTTGCTCTGGATAAGGGCGTCTGCTAAATGCTGGAAATGTAAATGTAAATGTAAATGTAATGAACAACAAAAAGTTTGGAACTTTCTGTGTTCGTGACTTTTTTCAAACCACGTTTGAGAGCTATTACAAATCTGACTGCGCCAGTCGGTTTCCGAGACAATCCTGATCTTCGTCGATATCCTACGTGACCACCTTCGTATTGAAAAGAACCCACCCATGATCCGATAGGAGGCTTTCAAGATGACGGCCATGGTCTGGCCCCTTATCCATTACATCCTGGGGTATTCAGATGACAGTAATTTCCCCCTTTGTTTCTGAAAGGGAGGGGTGTCCTGTTTTAACTCACGCTGTAGATCTGATGTTTAATTCAGCACCATGTTTCGGGAGCTGGGATCAAACCAAAAGCTTTGCAGAGGCAGAATCTGGACCAATATTCAAATTCTGACCCTGAGCCTGGGTGGGACCAACACTACCTTTACCCCCTCATTTTTCTCCCCAAGGTTTATTTGGCCAGTTCCTCTGGCCGATACACCAAACTTACGTTGCTCAGCTGCTGATGCAGCTCCATCCCACCTTTCCGTCCCTCAGACATGCCCAAATGTGCTTCCCAGAAAGATACTAGGAGCAGATGAATGTGCACCCTGGATGGGAGGCCAGTTCATCACATGACCCAACCTTCCCATTACAAGCCCAGTTCCATGTCCTCAGGAACTGCTGGCTCTTAACTCTGAGTCACAGGAGCTGCTCAAAATCAAAATGCCTTACCAGATGAGGACTTCAGTATGACTAGATCAGATGTGCACAAGGAAACCGTACATCGGGGCATACAGTGCCAGCGATCTCGTCTGAAATGGGTACGAAGCAACGTGGCTCACAGTAATTCAATTCAATTTTATTTATATAGCGCTTTTTACAATGTAGCATCGTCTCAAAGCAGCTTTACAGTAATACAAT
>JAUZST010012824.1:0-11274 GCA_034779995.1 Parotocinclus haroldoi
TGTGTGTGTGTGTGTGTGTGTGTGTGTGTGTGTGTGTGTGTGTGTGTGTGTGTGTGTGTGTGAGAGTGAGAGAGAGATGATGGCAGTAACGTACCGTAATCAGGTGCGAGAAGTGATACAAATGGCAGCACAGCGCTTATAGTGACCAGCGACCGCTGTATGCAAACACACACATAAACATACAGCGTTAACACACGAGCTGACAGGAGCACTGAGTAGCTAATTAGTCCAATTAGAATCTCCCTTATGTGAGGATATGCTCCCTAAAGAATTAATGGCTGGTGTGTGTGTGTGTGTGTGTGTGTGTGTGTGTGTGTGTGTGTGTGTTTGTGTGTGTTTATGTGGAGGCTCTCAGTGCTTACTGATTACTCTATAATTATCCCCACATGTGGCACACATGCCTTGACCCCTGTGAACATGGTGTGTCTCATTAAATCGCAACTTGTACAGCTTTGGAATAACACGGAGTACAAGAACTGCTAAATTATTAGGAAATAATCTGCACACTTTGCTTATTATCTAACTAATAATTAGCACAGATATTATATATTTATATAGGTTATTTAGGTAATTAAACTTGCTCAGCAATAACTTTTTTGTACACGTTTTACATTAACCGTTTTTTTTTTTTTTTATGCAAATCCGATACAACATACGATTCCTTTAATGACGAGGGTCCTTTAAGTTATAGTAAATTGTAATAGGAAATAAAAATCTGAATATTACCTTCAGTTGCATCCTTTGCACACGGTTTTCTTATGGAAGCACTCTTTATATTTACTTCACAGTAGAAATTTATGTTAATTATGTTATGTTAATATGGTATATTGAAGTATGGTCATGTCTTGACCGATCTCCTAGCAAACGTGTCCCATTTTGCCAATCTTCCCCCACGTATACTGCTCCCAAAAATTAGGGGACAGTTAAATATCCCATAATGTAATGTGTGCCCATTCGGGCTCGCCTGCACCATTTCATTTAATACCGTAGGTATGTCTGTGGTCTGATCTGACCTGCCAAAATAAGATCTGTACCTTCAGCCCATCACTCTAAATTCTACCCAAAAAGCCCGTATTCACAGCCAAACAGTTTCTGTCCATCCAGTGTCTCTGGCAGATCATTTTTCAGATAATGTCATAATAAAGGGTATTATTGGCAAGTCGGTTTGCTCTAAAGTGTTTTATTTGGTGACTGAGTCAGCCACAGCATGTATACATGGCTTCATTTAGTTTTAATTTGACTTATTTATTTCCCAGATTTTTTTTTTATTTGTTTGTGGACAAAGCCTGATCAGGTCTTTAGCTAGTTAGCAGGATATGAAATGAAATAATCCCATATGACTAAGGGTTCAAACAGTTTGCGTGCCGTGTTGTCGTACTGTATCTGAATGTCAGTCAGTAAATCAGTTTACGTTACAGCGTAATTCGATACCAGTCCAGTGTTTTTCTGAATATTGTCCCACATGCTGACGATCCCTAGCAGTACATTTTCTGAATAGCCCTTTTCTAGTCTCTGCATTTGGATTCTTGGTCCCGTTGAGGTCCCGTTTTTGGTGCGCCTTTGTGTATTATCTAAGTGTGCCATCCTTCCTCTGTTTGTCTCCATGACTCCAGACCCCCGTCTTCGCTCTCTTTATATCAACGTCACGCTTTGACCATGTCCATTTGTGTACATTTTTGGCGAAGCTTGGGTCAGCGTTCAGCAATTAACAAAAAAAAAGGGTCCAAAAACGGCTGTCCGATTACTGCGGGTCGCTGCAATATGTTGAACTTGAGTAAAACTTTTACGTCTTCACGTGCGCTTTGAGAACCCATGCACGCCGGTGTGTAACTGACCCTGCCCTTGGCAACGTGCCTTTCTGAGGAAGGCATGCGTTTCGGAAGGCAGTCAAGTGCTCCCTATTTCCTTCAGCCACACAGAGATCCTGCCGAGCCTCTTCCTCCACTCTCTTCCCACTCCGCCCTTCTCTTCCCTCGCTCCACCCAAGCTCCCAGGATGCTTTGTGCTGGAGCTGTGGCCCGTGCACCCACCGTCCGGCCCTCTCACTCACTCGGGTTCCCCGTCGGCACCCAGAGAACCCCCCAACTTCTACCCCATAGAGCACACACTTATTGCAATTCCTCAGTGTTCCCATAGCTGCTGCTGCTGTGGTGGCTGTCCTTATTTATGCATTTTCTAATGCTTGCACACTACTCAACAGCTTTGGGTTTTTTTTATATCAGTCAGTCTGCTTGTAACCTGTGCAGCTGAAGTTCCAGATGATATCACTGTGCCATAAGGAGGTGGGTTTTTGATTAAGAAGGGTGTTACTAAACCATCGATCTCTGTCTATTGATCTCCTATTTTTGTCCATCTGCCGCTGATAACGTTATCTCTGCCACACTGCTGCCTAGGGGGCATCCCAACTCATAAGCAACATCACTTTACAGAGCTGCAAAAGCAAATCTATTTTTAACCTGTTTTTTTTTATTAAATCCTTGTCTTGATTTACAAAGTCTTGACTTTATGTCTTTATGACTTTGTCTCATATTTGAGGTTTATTCCTAATGGCAAACTTAAGTGTTTAAGGGTTTTAACTATTGAAAATCCAGAAATATCATGCTAGACAAATCTAGTTTTGTTCTCACAAATTTAGACTTGTTTTACATATTTCAAACATACATTTGTTAATAAACATCCATTCTTGGATTTGAGTCCTCCATCAGTTTTTATATCATAAAAGTTTGGATGGGGACAAATTATGGCTTGTAAATAGTAATAATGTTGTGTTTTCAAAAAGGTGAAGTCAGCAGGTGATTACAATCACGATTGTACAATCTTTGAGGAGCCTTGATGAGCAGATGATCTTCAGTATGTCAACACCAATTACTTTCCCACACATTTGTTGAAAACAAATCATCTGCCCTCATTTGCTCCTCAAAGACTCAGCCTTTCATGGATACTGCTTTTGTACTAATTAATTATTTCGATCATCTGTCTGAAGTCACATATTCAATCATTTATTTTATTTTATTTATTTATTGCCTTAAACTGCCCCATTTATTTGCTTATTGTATGCAATGCAAAAAAGCTGAAATGCAAAAATGGATGCTTAGTGACAAATTCCATGTAGTTAACGATTATAGTGTCGGCAGTGAGATAAACCTCAGCACTAAATATCATTTCTAAAGTTTGCGTTTATTATTTTTTGCAGCTTCCAAAACCGTCTATTTAGTTTTGCGATTAAAAACGTAATTAATACGTTCTGTTCATCATGCAAAAATAAGATTTGTTCTGTTGAAGTGCTTGGTTGTGTGGCAGGGTCTGCAGGAAATATTCTTTTCTCTTAGCACAAGAGGAAGTGGAATCTGGAGGGGGTTTCTCCTGTCCTCTGTTCTCTGGATTTCAAGCCCAGGACCCCCTGATGGGCAGTTGTGCTTCAGGGGATAGCTCAATATCCTCTCCTCCTGGGCTCGCCCACTCCCCAGAGTTCTCACACGGGAGCTGGGCCTGAACTAATCTCGCCCAGGCCTGAATGGATGTGTTTACACTGGAGGGATTAACACAGATTAGCACTATCATTGTACGGGATTAGCAGGAGAACTGGAAACATGCGACTGATAGCCCCCTTCTGGGTTGAACCGGGAGGTTGGATGACATTTCTGTCTCACAATATAAACACACACCCCAAGCATCCTAAATTGATTGCTTCCTGTTCCTGCTTTCTCTTTATCACTTGGCAATATCCCCCACCCTCACAGTATTTACTCTCTCTCTCTCTCTCTCTCTCTCCTAAATTTCATCCCTATTGTAGAGACTATCCCAGTGTAAATAGATAGAAGATAAGCAAGGGGCATCCTGGAATCAGTGGCCTGATTAACTTCATACTGAACCACAATGTATGTTTGGAGAAAAAGAAGAACTAACTGTTAGGCATGAGAGTGGTTGTTTTGGTTTTTGGACTGTGTCACAGCTTTGGTATCCTTGTGGATAAATAATAGTCCACCTAACATTAACCTCAGTAATCTTTTGCACATCTTTCGACTCTTGGGGATCTTTTGACTTTTGATTTGCTGTTTCTGTAAAAATGGTACCCACAAGTGAAAAATTGCCTCACAATGTAATATAAACATGACCCACACACAGTAAACACATTTTTATTCTTCCTTACTTGTGTGGCAAGTGTAATTATGGGCCGTGTCCCAAATGGTTCAGCAGAGAGTTGTCCCAAAGTATTGTACACTGGAAATTTGAATGTTTTTGCTACATTTTTCATAAGGTTTGATCGAACAGGTAAGTTGACAGCTTAGGTATATCTCTAGAGCCGATCCCAAAATTTACAGGGCACAGGCTGGGTAAGGGTTGCTCCCCTTACTTAGAGATGGCCATTCGTGACACCCAACTTGGCAGTATGCAACCGTCAGGTTTCAATCCCGGGTGTGTTACCGAATTCCTGTTGTCTAACCTGTGTGCATATATAATACATTAATTCAAGCTATGATTCATAATAATATGAATTGAATGGCTGTGTTCTTCTTAATCCTGCCTTTTTAAGCAAGAATGTCTTCATGTGTGTTTGATCAGGGAGGAACGCGAGCGCTGGATCCGGGCCAAGTACGAGCAGAAGCTGTTTCTGGCATCCCTGCCCTGTGTGGAGCTGACTCTGGGTCAGCAGCTGCTGCACTGTACAGCTGAGGAAGACCTGCGCTCGGTGGTGCTGCTGCTAGCTCACGGCTCACGTGACGAGGTGAACGAGACGTGCGGGGAGTCGGACGGACGCACAGCGCTGCACCTGGCCTGTCGCAAGGCCAACGTGGTCATCACACAGCTCCTCATTTGGGTAAATGATGCCATACACACCGTACACCCTGCCCTGTGCTGCATGCACAAGGGTTTCTTTAAAGGAGCATGCTCTTACTAAAACATTATATGCAATGCATTAGTGATGGAGGCTTAGAGAACATTCAGTGAGGGCGGAGCCATTTATAAAACGATGGTTAACTTGGTTACCAGCATTATAACTGGCTGCTCTTAACTGGGATTAGGATTCAAAACAGGAGGTTGTTTCCAGCATGTGCATTATTCTTCTACGTTGTTTATGGCAAGAATGTACTTTTTGTTTTGTTTTTTTCCCTAGAAACAAGATGTTATAAGCAAGCTATAAAAAGACAGCGTACAAACAGAGACAGTGCGTGTATAGCTGAAATAATCTTTAAATCAAGTTCGATTTTATTCAAGTTCAATTCAAATTCAAACTTATTTATTATTATTAGTTTTACCAGTTGCTAAAAATGTTTGGATCTTTTCACCATCAGTCACCCTGATTGGCACTAGCCATTAAAAAAACCCATATCAGTTGACCAATATTCCTGTCTACCATGTAATTGCAAATAACAAGCCGATGGTTAGTGCCGTAGATCATCACAGCCGTGATCTTATTAGCAAAAACTCACAACAACAAAATAATTAAACAAATAAATCATAGAAGCCCTGAATTTCATACTAAATATGCCAATACCAATCTCTCTCCCTCCCTCCCTCCCCGTCCCCGTCCCCTCTCCCTCTGATTTCACCAGTACGGAGTGGACATCATGGCACGGGACGCCCATGGCAACACGGCGCTGGCATACGCACGCCAGGCCAACAGCCAAGAATGCGTGGACGTCTTGCTGCAGTACGGCTGCCCTGACGAGCGCTACCCTCTCATGGCCACGCCCAACCTGTCGCGCCGGAACAACAACCGCAACAACAGCTGCAGCAGCACGGGCAGCGCCGCCCTCATCTGACCCACACTTGCACAAACTACGTAAAGTTAGACACTCAGAAAAAACAAACCACATGCACACGCACACCTCATCGGACAACCACTCTGATCCACCCAGCCTACCGCCCCTCCCCCCCGCTTCAGCTTTATATCCTAAACACAGGAACGACTGAACTCCGCCATGAAGAGAAACACTAACGGAACCACCGCACACAAACTGCCTGGTGCTGCCACTAGCTTATCTTCTGCAAGCCGGGCCAGTCACGTCGTCCGTCCGGCATCAGCTGTTGGGGGAGCTTGCTCCGTCCATCCAGTGGCTGCCCTAAAACAGACACAGAAACCACCGCTGCCTCCATACACACGATGAGAGACGACAGTGCGGCTAGAACAGGAACTGGTGTCGACTCCTCTGGACACCTTAGCGTGACTGATACGGACAGGAAGTGACGCGGGATCCCAGGAGGACCCAACGAACTTTGGCAGGTCTTTGTTCTGCACACGTCTTTGCTCTCTCTCTGCCCTTATTTCCACTATTCCTTTGTTTTTTTTTGTTTTTTTTTTAACAATGTGAAGATATCTTGTAGTTCGACTTTTTTATGATACTTAAAGAAAGTCCTTCATCGTGACTGAGTTCTGGGGAGCTCACCGGGCATTGTGGACCACAGGAAGGCACGTTATCATGGATCCCACTAGGCCTGTGCTCATAGTCTTGCCTGTTTCACAGACCTAATGAAAACTTCTTTTCTGCTGCATGCTCCTTCGAAGCAAATGACCAGGTCTGCGCGGTCGTATCGTCACAAGGTGACCTCTGAAGTCCGAATCGACCGTCTCCACGCGTACAAGTCTTTCTTAATCACATTAGCTATATTGATAATACCGATCAATACGGCCCTGTTTCCAAATGAAACAGCAGGCAGGGGCGTCGATATCAGAACACGCAGCGTCTGCATTTCTGCCGCGCTTTTTGACAGGAACATTAGCGCGTGCCTGCAGCCTCATTTAGCCATTTGTACTCGATATTACTTGCTCAGGAGAAGCAGGAGAACTCTATGTACTTATTTATGGCTCAGTGTGCGTGCTCATTTCTCAGCATCCGATGAACTGTCCATTCATTTCTCATTCATTACTCGCCCGGGCCTGGCTTTCTTTTCTCTTTTCCTTCTATCTTTATCACTTTTCTGGGTGCTTTATGGTGGGAAAATGTTCTTCTTTTGTGAAAAGCCTTTATGTTCGAACCTCGAGTTCCTTACCAGTTCCTTGATGCCAGTTTACATTTCACACATTTGCATTCTGATGGCAGAACCAGACCAGACCAATTGCAGTTAACGTGTTAGAATTCACAAGGAGAAATTCCATAGAAATTTTTCAGTTGCCTAGAAAATCCCACACAACCAGACTATTTAGTCAGGATAGTACTGACAGTGTGTAGATTCTATAGTTTGAATTTTACAGTTTGCTGCTGGGTGATTAAGGCGTTATTCGTTTCCATTAACACCTTTCAGCAGATGCTCATATCCAGAGTTGTAACCAACTAACAGTTTTTTCAAGGTACAGTTTGGGACTTCAAAGCTGAATCTTCTAAGCAGGTCCTGGATCCTAACCACTGTGTCACCACAGTGCATTTGAGGGAAGATCCAGAAAGTTCCAGTCGAGCACTGGTCCAATCATTTTTGGCGTGATGTGAAGGCATTCCCTGCTGGAGCTTTCTGCATTCTCACAGCTCAGTCTCTCGTTGTTCACCCACAGACTTGTCATTATTGTCTAGAACAGTAAGTCAATTATCCAGGATGAAGTGCGTAGGGTAGATTCAGTGTTTTATATAAGGAATTTCAGGGATACCAAGGGTCAACTGTACTAATGTTTATAAAGGATTTTCATTCTTGAAAAGACAACTGTATAACCTACAGTACTGTACAAAAGTTTGAACCCACCGTTACACCTGTCGTTTTAGTAGTACTGTAATAACCATACGAAACATATTGTTGAGGATTGGACCCAAAAATATTAAACTTCCCTCCATAATGCTCATTTCTCGTCATCTTTATTCCAATCTTGCAATCATATCCTAGCCCTGCAGTATCTCATCAGGATCCCTTTAGAAAAAAGGGGTTTCTTGGCTGCTACCCTTCCAAAAAGATCATTGACTGGGTCAGATTGCCATACCTGTGAAGCTCCTCCGATGCTGCTAATGCTCAAGGAGAGATCACACTAAATATACTGCTCACAAAAATGAGGGGATACTTCAAAATCCCTTAATGAAATGTCCTTTAATTTTTCTAAACAGTATACTTGCCATTGTAGCCTGTAGAAGCTGTTTGAAATTATTACATATGGTGATCATTGGTGATCATGCCATTGCTAAGCCAATGGTTTATCTAATCTACTGGTGGGCTTAGACTTTTGTACAGTGATGTATAGCATAGCAGCAGCTCTGTTCAGTTAACCCCTTCAGTCCTGTTGATGCCCAAACAGCGTCAGACTAAAAACTGTCGTCAACAACGTGATTTCAATATTCCTGACCTCAAATACATAATAAAAGCGTAGTTCATTAGATCAGCTCGTGTAGTTGTGCTGTTTACTAGGTCGTGGCTTATTGCGCTTGCTCCTAAATACAGAAAAACCACAAACAATGTGATACGATAGAAGCAGCGTGCCCATTCAGAGGCTGTTTTACTCACCCCCCCCAAAGTTGATGTTTACTTTGCCTGTTTGATCTTACATTCACAGTTGGGATTTGTATTTGGGGGATTTCTTGTTTACATGTGTTGTGATGATTTAATTGGGATTTTTTTTTGAACAAGCTAAATACTAGTTACATCCAGAATCATTTGAAAAGGTTAAAACAGCAGGGAGGAGCATAAAATACGAATTATTGGTCAAATTTCTTATTTGCATTTTTCCAAATTTCTATCACTTATGAAAATATGTGGGTACCCCGAGTGCACATACTGATTTTCAACGCAGAAAGATCAGAAATATGTTTAGGGAACAAAGGAATTACTTCATACAATAGTTTTAACTGTTCTTATCCTGCCCGAGGCTGATATACATGCATCCTGGGCGGTCGCCTGGAACCACAGGGCGCAAGGAAGGAACGATTATGTGATGTGTAGCCAAATTCATTTTTGTAATTGGAGGAACTGAAGCTATTTATGTACAGGTAAAACACTCTTTTCGACCCCAGTGTACAGCACTGTGCAAAAGTCTTAGGCCACCATTAGACCTGTCATTTTAGCAATGGTATACTGACCAGATATAAAATATTGAAGACGATTGGACCTACTTTGGATTTGTCGCTCCAAAAATAATATTTTTCGCTGATATATCCTTTTTTGTTTACCCTGTTCTCTTTCCAAGCAGTGGTTCCTTGGCTGCTACCCTCCCAAAAAGACTCTTTGAACTGTAAAAGGGTCTACTTGGTATCTGGGTGAAACGTCCAGCTGCTGCTATTCTCAAGTATGAGGGGAGGTTTCGCTGGCTTCCTGCCTAATACTGCATACAAATAACACTTGCAATAATACTGCATGCAAATGTCTTGCATTTTCTGGGTGTATCTTAACTTAGAGGCTAATAAATAATTATGTCTGGTCGTTATATCATTACTAACGTACGATACATAGAGTTGAATGTGCACAAGACTTTTGCGCAGTTCTCTTACATACAAGTTTGAGAGTTTGTTGCCAGTTGATGTTCATTTTTAGAAAATTAACAAAACGTCTTAGTGTCCAGGTAAGCCCAGGCTTTTGCACAAGACTGTAAACACGATTTATGGTTAGCACGCTCAGTCCTAACCGTGTGAGAGCCAAAAAAAACAAACCCTATTTCACAGAGAGGGAAAGAACAAAACTGTTGCAGTTTGGAGTTTCTAGTCGTTACGTTACGTTTCTTCTCGTTGGCCTACAGTTTAAGTTTTGCATCACCAATGTTCGCCTTCCCTTAAAAATGTGCTCAGTTTGGTCTCTATATAAGCGCCTCCTTTGTTGTGTCGCCTCACTACAGAATTACACTGTTTAATCCTTTTCTGCTTTGTGTACTTATTCTTCTGTATGCCTTTGTTACCTCCCTGTCATCACACACGTTTGTGTGTGTGTGTGTGTGTGTGTGCGCGTACGCTATAGCTCTGACGTACCTGTATTTAAGCAATACGAAGCCAGAAAAAGGCAGGTGGCTCTCTGAAGTAATAATTGTCCATGCCAGTATTGGCTGTGTGAGATGTAAGGTTATGTTTCGCATCATACGGAGGTTGTGTGTAGAAACGTGATGGCACTTGATGCAGGGATAACGAGGAAAGTTTTCGAACCATGTAAGGGCAACTTTATAAAAAGTTATAGAAAGTGTACAGAGTGTGATACGCGAGAAAGAACGCTATAAAATGTTTGCCTTGTATATAATGTAGCAGGCCTGTTAGAGGTCTTACCATCGTCCCTGGTTATTTATGACTAAATGCACTACGTCATAGGCGTTCGCATCGGTTCAGTAAACACAGCCCACGCCATTGTGTCCGCCTCGAGCCCTTTCTGTGAAAGCCCCACCTCGTTTCTGAACCTTTTTTTTTTTTTTTTTTCGCCTGCATGGATGTAGTTTGGCGTGTAAACGTTTTAGTCCTCGTTAAAGGGGTTCACCTTCGTAACCCGCTAATACTCGGCTCAACTGATTCTTTTTCCTAAAGCTACACTCTTTGACGTGAACTGGGAGAGGACGGAGGAGTCGCGCACCACCAACAGCTACCAAAGCAGAGCCCGCCCCCTGTAGGCAGAAGACGCAGGTTCATGTACGTGCTGCTTTCGTGCTTCCTCGCTTCCAGACCAGTTTTCATGTAGCCATCACTTTCTGTACATAGCTGTAAAAAGTGAGAAACACATCGTTTTTTATGATTATTATTATTGTGGTTTTTGTTACCTCGTTTTTTTTTTTTTTGTTGTTGTTGACAGTATCCACGACGGATTAAACCTGAGAAGCCGGGTTAATTATTTATAAGCGGATATGCTAATTGAAAGGGGATGGGCTCTCAGACTTTTTCCTTTTCCAATAAAGACATCACGATTCTTGTCATTATCGTTGTTGTATATCTAATTATTATTATTGTTGTTATTATTATTATTATTATTATTGAGTTTGTGTCAGCTGTACAGTTCCGTGTTGAAAAATTATACCTGATGCAGAGTCTTTACTGTTAATGCGTCTCTTTCAATAAAGAAAAACTACTTCTTAATATAAACTTCTGTCCTGGTCTGTTTATGAAACATAAGACAGATTTTATATACAGGCGAATCCGGTTAATTGGACCACCGGTTAATCAGACCAGCCACTTATTCGGACCGAATCCTAAATTACCGAAACAAATCCTATTATATATGTGAAATTATATTTGCTTATTTGGACCAAAATTCCCCAGGAGAATTGATGCTTTTATCAAAGGTCAGGAAATCCAAAAAGTTGTGCTAACAAGAGCAAAACCAGCGGGAGGTGACCACGCCCACCACTTTCTTGATTTTGTTCAAGTGCAGTCCGTCAAAAGAAGGTATCAGATC
>JAUZST010012825.1:0-36041 GCA_034779995.1 Parotocinclus haroldoi
ACACACACACACACACACACACACACACACACACACACACACACACACACACACACACACACACACACACAATCACTTGATTTTTTTAATTCTATCTTTATCTGGCCATTTTTCCTCACAGTAATATAAAGTATGAACTTCACTCTGTGCACACAGACACAAGCACAGACAAACACGCACACACAGACACACACATGTACCCACACAAATACAAATGATCCTTCCTCTGCCTCACAACAGCACAAGGCCACAGGCTCATGTGCCGACCATAAATCTAAATATCCTTACGTATATACACACACGGTCTCAGCACAGGCATGTTAAACATAAGTCTGCATATTTTATGTGCAAATACCTTTTTTGACAGGAAAATCTGAACCAGCAGCTCCAGCAACATATCCAGGCTTGAGTTCCCTGAGGGTTCAACTACACAAGGAGTGAGAACTTCACCCAGAAAATTCAAAATTCAATTGTAAAGCATACACCTCATCTGGCACTAAAAGGCTTGAAACTGAAGATGCAAACTAGTGTCTGGTTGTCTGATTTACTGAATTAAAGCGAATAAAATGCTCCTCTCTAGTGGTTCCTTTTCTATGATAAAGATTTACACTGACATTCACACGTGACAGCTCTGATTTTCAGACCTATTGCATAAACAGTCTTGGTATGAAAATAAACTATTTGCTATAATAGACGTTTTTTTGGTATTCCTTATGTTGTTGGTGCATTATTCCTTTCTAAGAAGGCAGAATTGTTACAATCAAGCCCAATGGTGTGTGACCAGGCCCTTCTAAACCTTTTGAGAAGATGCAACAACATGATACATGTAGAATATTATATAAATATTTATTTAATGAATAAAGTAAAATCAAATCCTTCGACCTGTTCTAAATGTTGCTCTAGGTTTCCTTGGTTGCTATGGTATGCTGACTAAGAGTGGCCCTAACTAATCAAAACTAATAATCTTCTGTCTTCTAGCATGAGTCAACAAACGGATAAGTACCAGTAATCTCACTTAAATCTCATATTCATGCTTTACCGTGCGACTGCTGGGCCATAGCAAAATGTATATATGTATATGTATATGTATATCCATGCCAAATTAGCCAAATTAGCATGTGCATAGACACATGTTAATTTGGCATGGATGATGTCAAATGGGGACTTGTAAGGAAACTGGCACTAATTCAGCCATATTAGTCAAGTCTGCCCACAAAGATATAGACCATTTAATGGTTCGATGGGTGTTTGTCAGGTTTACAGATAAACAACATGGCAAGAGGCAAAGATCTGTAAAATACAAAAATAACAGGCTAGAATCAAAAAATCACTGGCTCCAAAATATTATATTGAATTGCACTGCACTGATTATTTTACAACAGTTAATATGTATGAAATGTATGAGATATATCTTAAGAATATTAGTATTAGTATTATTAGTATGTATTAGTATTAGACGATTATTAGACTAATATATGTTTCAAGTTATTCTTTTCCACATACCTTTGTTGCCCCCTCCCCAAAATACTTTAATGATTGTTTACAACAACTCCACTACAGTGAATTAATGTTATTTTACATCAGTAGCAAATGTTGAATCCTGTGCAAACAGTACCCATATCATATTTTGTAAATTATTAAGTAATAATAATAATAATTTAAACTGTCAAAGTCTTCTGATATTGTAGAAGAGATACCTGCATGAGTGCGTCAGTTTGGCAATATGGGTAGAGGAACTCAGTTGGTTAAGACAATGCCGATGTTTTTTTGCATTCTCAGATAGTCTGATGGATGGGATGTTTTAACAAGATCTTGATGAAATTTTGCTGTTACTTAACTTCAAATGATGAGCTGACATCCATGATGTGATGCTCTCCAGACATGCTGAGAACCTTGGGAAGACAAGCACATCTGTTGGAAGGATGGAGTTGACAGGAGAATCCATGTAAGGTTATGACTTTACCCAGAGAATGGGTGTAGAGAGAGAAAAGAAGAGGGCCTAGAAGTGAGCCTTAAGTGATACCATTTGCAAGTGCGCATGGTGCAGATGTGGATCCTCTCGATGACACCTGATAAAATCGTCTCTCAAGGTAGGAAGAAAACCACTGTCAGGTTGAGATTCTGACTTTAGAAGGTGGAGCAAAAAATACACGTGTCTAATAGAGTACACTGTGAGCAAACAGCAGTACTGCTGTGTGTGATCCAATACACACACTATCACACCACACCACATCAGTGTCACTACAGTGCTAAGAATGATCCACCACCCAAATAAAGTTCTCACAAAAATTTTTTTTTTTTTGGTGAGTAGTGTATTACCTGATCTGCGGTGATCATGTGGGGTCCTGACCAAGAGAACAGAGTAAAGAGTACTAACATAATATGTATAGAAACAAATGGACTTCAGACTGTAATTACAGAACTACAAAGTGCTTTTAAATGGTGGAACTAATAGACAGTGATTATGGAAACAACGAGTTGTATTTTTCCATAATTTGTTAGTACTTTTGATTTTATTATTTAGTGCTGTGTTTTTATTACTATGGTTCTTTTACACAAATGTGTAGCAGCCACTATTCATTTCACTGTACTTTTGTACCAGCAACAAATGCACGTGTCAAGTAAAATTCTTCAACAATGAATCATGAATCTTCAAAAGAATACATCTGGAGTTGTGAGGTGACACTGCCAACCACCATGGCACTGTGCTGCCAGTTTTATTACAAGCCTCATATAATATTACTAAGACATTTTCCACTAAGCATTGTGTATTGTTTATGCATGTGGTTGTTTATAATATCGTTTTATCTTAGAGTGGCCAAAAGCCACCAAAAGGCCATACACATGCAATAATACATAGTTTGATTTGAATGTTTGTGAACCCTTTCAAATGTTGTATATTTCTGAATAAAAAATATCTAATACATCATCTGATCAGGTAGATTAACCTGATTAACCCAATTGAACAAATGAGACAAAAGTATGTCACTATTTATTTATTAACTAAAACCTTTTTACTTTTAGTATCAGACCCCCTTGTTCAGCAGTAATGTGAACTAGCTTCAGCTTATACCCTAAGGTAGCTGAGATCTTGATCCATGCCTTGCAGCATTTTAATTATCTTCCTTTCTCGTTTTCTGTTTTTGTTCTGTTACACTATACTTATTACCTGCATAAAGTGCCCTTAGGTATCCTGAGAGGTACTATGTATGTCCTACATTACAACTTATTAATGTAATAAAAATATAAATGTATAAATATAAATGTGTATGGTAATCAGTTTTGCATTTAAAACAACATGATCCTGGACTTTTAGCCCATTCCCCACTACAGAACAGCTTCAACTCTTGATATTGGTTGGTTTTCTTACATTCTTTGGATTGCCTCATTGTCTTTAGACCATTGCATTGACATATTTTCTGACTCTTTCCTGTAGAATTTTGCTAGTGTAATTCATAATTTATTACTCAGTCAATGATAGCAAGCCAGTCTTTCCCATATGCAGCAAAAGCAGATGCAGTAAGGTTCTTATGCTAGAATTCAAAGAAATCTTTCCTTTCTCACTATACTAAAAAGTTATATTTTGGTCACAAATGTTCGTAAAACATTTTTGCAAATAGCCATTCGGCTTGCCTGTGTGTGTAGCAGTTATTTATTAACACCGTACTCTGATTTCACTACTCTGGTTCACATACTTTTGCCACTCACAAATATGTAATGTTTAATCATTTTCAATAAATAAATCACCAACTATAATCTTCTTTTGTTATTTGGGTTATCGTTTTTAAGTAAAATTAAGGCGCAATTACTCAATGTGAAATTTCATTCAGACGCATATGTCATGCAACCATTTGGATACACCTGGTCAAATTATGAAATATAAAAACGTTTTGTTCATTTCTTTAAATAAAGAAGATAACAAAAACTCAAAGAGCTCTAAATAAAAGTGAACATAATCGGATATTAAATATTTAACAAACTATTAACAACTTTTGTTTGAAAAAAACACCAATTAACACCAATTAACCTAAAATGCATGTCTGTGGAATGTTGGAAGAAACTAGAGCACACAGAGAAACTGCACAAAGACATGGGAGAACATGCCAAGTCCATAGAGTCAAACAAAGCATATGACATTTTTTTTAAAGCATATTACATATTAATGGTTTTAAAAGGAGCCAGTTGTGTTAGTTGCACTTACTTTGAGTGTATATAATTCAAAATGGTATTAAAGTTTTTTTTAATAATGGTTAGTTCTTATGAAAATTGTATAATTGAAAGTGCAGCTTAAAATATGACATTTCAACACGTTCAGGTTTCTTTTTGACCTGACACTGAGCACAGAAAAGCTTTAAAAACGCAGCATGTAGACAAATAAGTATTTGTTTATGCCAAGCATATTCATAAGTGATAAGTGCTGTTAATGAAAAAAAGCACCTTGTGTGTGCTAGTGTTTTACATTTGATCAGTAATGCAGTTTCACACAGATTTATCAGACTGTCTCTACCCCGAGCTGCTAATGCAACACTTAAAAGTGCTAACCAGTACGAAAGTGAGATTTGCACCTATTTATTTAAATATCTTCAGTGCTTGCAAACTGCAAACTCGCATGAAACCCACTCATTTTCTGCATAAACAAATTAGTTATGATCTGCCCTTCGACTTTAAAGACATAAATGTTTTTGAATGATCCTCCTCATAACCTAAGCCTATTTATGTTTAAAAATATATTTACACATATTCAGCCAACAAATTGGTTTATTCGTAAATATGAGCTAAATATTCACCAGATTTCCACACAAGCCATAAAGACAAGTATAGTCAAGTAATATACTTGGCTATTTGTTTATTAACTACTTAATTTATTAATTATCCAATATTGCATTGCAATCTGTGTGTGGTAAAAGCATAAACCTTTTTTAGCATGCTCTAACTGCTGATCAGCTTGGAGGAATTTTAGTTGAATGCACAATAGGTTTCAGTTCTGATAAACTGCTGATTTTTTGACATGAACTCTCAGGTTCTTACGCAGCATTTCTATTGGATTAGACTCAGGCCATTGACTTGGCCATTCCAAAATATTAACTTTATTCTTCTTTAAGAAAGGTACATTTTTGGTATAATTCAGAATTAATTGTTCTTGCAATGATGGCAAGATTTAGACACAGGGAAATAGGCCTGATATGAATAATAAGTTAATAATAAGTTTCATTTATATAGCCCCTTTCTCAAACCCAAGGATACTTTACATTAAGTATAACAAAATTAAACACAATTTACACAACATAAGAGACACACAGTTTGAGGTAAGCAGACACATCAAACATTACATAGAGGAAAGCAGAAAAGGATCTCCCACCCATGGAGGAAAGCCTGAACCTAGGAACAGAGAGAGTTGGAATCAGTGGAATGCAGTGACCTGGTTGGAGTGTAACGTTGAACTATACTGCAGAAATAGAGTGGACCTAGACCATGGAGGGATTTAAATGTCAGTACTAGAATCTTGTACTGGATGTGTTAATGAGCCGGAAGTCTGTGTATTTGGGATAAAACAGTGTGTGTGATGTGGTCAAATTTTTTGGTTTGTTTAAGGATCCTAGCGGCAGAGTTTTGGATGTATTGTAAGATTTTAATATTGATATTATATATTATAATATCAATATATTATATATTATATAATATATATGATATTATATGGTATCCATTCCCATTACATTTTTGCAATAGTTCTTCTGACTTGTCCATGTGATCTTTTACATATTGCAGACGAGCAACAATGGTATTTCAGGAAAAGCAGTGGCTTTCTCCTTATAACCCTTCCATGCATAACATTATGGTTCTGTGTTCTCCTGATGATGGACTCCATACCGTTAGCTATTGTGATAGAGGTCTTTAGTTCCTATTATGACAATTAAACGCCTTGCTCATTGAAGCAGAGTCCCACACCTTTAGGTTTTGCAGTGTTTTCCATCTTCGGAAATCTCCTGTGACTTAGACTTTGTGCCATAATATGTTTTCACAAACATGCTGTAATGGTCAAACTTCGATAAATCCCTGTTCTTTATATATAATAGGCCTAAACTCAAACATGATTGTCATCCAGCTGGTTGAGAACACTTGACCTATTCTTCTAAGCTGCTAATCCTAGTGTTAACATACTTTTGTCAGGAGAGTAATCAATGGGAAATCTCCTCCAATCAATCGGAAAGAATGCTTCCTGCAACGCTCAGCTAAGTGTCACCTTGCCCAACTATGATCAGGTTGGTGTAGACTTTTACAAAGCTACCAAAATAAAAGAAATCCTGCAGTCGACCGCAAATGCACAAAGTGCAAACAGCTTGGGGATGCCGTACAACACCTATTAGCGTGTCCAACACGGCCAACCTATGCACCCCTGAGCTGCTATGGAACAACCCAGTTACTGTGGACTGAGGTCTTTACTTGAACTCAAAATCTGATCTTTCGTGAAAAAATCTTCAACCGTGACCGAAACAACAACATATTTTTGTTTCTTACAGATACAAATCTATTTTCTAAATTATGTATGTACCAATTGTATGAAACTGACAAAAGGGGACAATAGGAATTATTTCCTCTGTGTGGAGTCTGCATGTCCTTCCTGTGTCTGCATGGGATTACTCCGCGTACTCCGGTTTCCTCCCACAGTCCAAAGACATATATGTTAGGTTAATTGGTGTCTCTAAAGTGGCCCTTAGTGTGTAACTATGTGCCTGTGTCCTACGATGGATTGGTGCCCAGTCTAGGGTTGTTCCTGCCCTTGCGCCCAGAGGTGCTGGATTAACCCCGTGTGGATTAAGTGGAAGATAATGGATGGATGGATGGATGGATGGAAAATTAATTAAATAACAGAAATCATTTTTGTACAGGAGAATAAAACTGAAAATATCATTTTGATTTAAACTTTATGATGAGGATTTGTATCATGAGCTAGAAACTTTTGATTTGGATATTCAATCGGCTACAGTACAATGCACTGGGTCAGGCAACAGTGTCTGTTTAATAAAAATTGTTTCATGAACTAGTATAGCTCAGCCTAGGATAGACAGATGTGTAGACCCAATGCATGATAAGCAGAGTCAATGAAACATTTTTTTTGCTTTTTTTCATATTTTGTTAACTTTTTCCTCAAATTTTTGGTTTGTGTGCATAAAGGAATGTAGAACTCATAGAATGCAACCAATAGCTAGCTACAGTAAAGTTCACTGAAGTTAAAAGAAGACAAATGTGAGTTTGTTAGAACAGAGTTAAAATACAGACAGTGTGTAAAGAAATGTTTGCTTACTGAATGCAGTTAAATCACAGGCTACTTGCTGAATGCTGTATTTAGCTAGCTCCAACATTATGTTAAATAAATAATCAGATCACCATATATAACATATGTTGACAATGGTGATCCAGAACAGTATAAATATAGCTAAATGGCATAATTTCTATTGGAGCCTAGAATGCCAGTTTCTGACACACCAAACTGATGAGAATTGTGACACACAGCCTATGCTAAATCAGCGGTTCAGTATTTAAAAATGATATACTCTGATTTTATAAAAAAAAAATACAAATATCTGAATATTGACTGGGTGTCTCAAAAAAGACATTTATAAATTAATCTTTAATAATATATACGATAAGAAAATTGCCATGGTAATTGTTTTATTTCTAAGAACACTCCCAGTAAGAGCAGTTGTAAAATGGAGCTGTGATGTTAAAACTTTACATGAAAAACTTGAACATTTTCTCCTTGACTGTTATAGGTCAGAATTAAGATTAAGATTCAGATTAAGAGGTGTTCAATTAACAATTTCTATTAATATGAAATCAGTAGCAATTGGTATTTTCAGAAACTCTCAAAATCAGAAAAATAAATTGTATGGTTTGTCCTTTGCACTGTAAAGAATAATGTGGGTTGCATTTATATATTTACATATATTAATTCAATTAATTAACAATATTTCTCCATTAAAAAAGTAGGT
Source organism: Parotocinclus haroldoi (assembly GCA_034779995.1). Taxonomy (NCBI): domain Eukaryota; kingdom Metazoa; phylum Chordata; class Actinopteri; order Siluriformes; family Loricariidae; genus Parotocinclus; species Parotocinclus haroldoi. The sequence goes on from JAUZST010012825.1 coordinate 7,992, forward strand.
GAAGAATTCAGTAGCACTTGAGGTGGCAGGAAGTGGCCAAGACATGACAGTGATTTTAGCAGCAGACAATATATGACACTCATTAAATCATAATTACTTATGGAGACAAGATTTCTCCTCAATCGCATTAGCCATATCAGGAATGCAAAAAAAATGTGAAAAAGATTTGAAAAGATACTAGTTTGGCCGTTGGGCGGCAAGGTGGGTTGGTGGGTAGCAATGTTGCCTCACACCAAGAAGGTCCGGGGTTTGATCTCATTTGGTATGGCGTGGGTACTTTCTCTTTGGAGTCTTAATGTCCTTACCATGCCTGTTTATGCTTTATCCCAGAGTTCAAAAACATGCTTTAGGTTACTTGATTTAGGTTACTAAAGTTGGCACCACTTTAGCGTACATAAGTGACTAGCCTTGATGTAACCTTGCGTAAGCTTGTACATCTGTTGCTAAAATGTTAATTGACGCTAGCATCAATTTTAAAAAATGCATCATTTGCATAAAATTGGCCGTCAGAATCACCATGCCCCTTAGGCAGCAGCACCACTTCTTCTGTCCTTCTTCTCTTAGGAGGCCACAATTTCCACAATTAGACAAATGCACCTTCCAGAATGGAGAGTCATATCTCATCTTCTTCAATGCCTCCAGTGAAAAGTGTACCACCTCAATTGCATCCCCTATTTGTGACAGCAGAAGTAAATTGGCTGTTATCCAATGATAACCTTATAACTCAACATTTGGCTTGATGACATTGTGATGGCTGGTCCAGCTGATCTTCAATATATTATATTGAATATCAATATATTACAACATATTCAAATAACTTCTTTACCAGAGGTTGTGATTCCAGTGCATGTACCTTTAGCAAGCAGAGTTTCTAGTTGTAGCAATGCACACACAGAATTGTCCTTGCCTACTGACAGCGTTTAATTCCTGGTCCGAAAAAATAGAGAAACTGTGTACTGGGTATCAAGATTATTCTTGTGGGACTGAGTTGCAGCAAAATCCTATTTGTTTTATCCTAAGTTTTTTATCCTGTTAAATGTTTTAAATCCCTAATCATAACTCTATAAATTCTAAAAATGTTAGACTGATCCCTGGTGTCATCACCTTTAAACCAGTCCAGGAGAGTTAACCTGCTCATGTTTGACCCTGATATCGTAAGACCATGCTGACTAGAGTTTCTATTTTATGTTGGCAATCATTTCTATTACATTTTCTTTTTATTTAGCATTTTCAGAGATGTATTTAGCAATTTCTGCATGCTTCATTTTGAATGGTGTAATCAAGCAGCCTAGTTAAAAGACCTGCCTTATTCACACCCTTATCAGCTATCACCAGTGCTTTTAATACAGTAGCTGTCCCTTTCTAACTGTGTTTGATCTAGTAGCTGCACGATCCTGTCACCTGTCTCTAAAAGAGTCTTTTATTCCTGCCAGAAAATGTGAGGAACAGTAGAAAAACATCTTGAGAATATCTGCAAATTGTTCGGATTTGGAATGTTTGTCACAGGGAAGGCACAATCCAGCATCAAACCAGGCAGAATATTTTGCCACGGTCGAAAGTAATACCAGCCTGTACTAATGCTTTTGACAGGTTGTCCAAATGGGCGCTTGAGGTAATTGCTAAAAATTGGTTTGGATGGGCTATCTTTATGTGAGTTAGGAGCAGACGTGGAAGATAGTTTGTCTGAATTTTGTGGAAGATGGACATTTGCTGCTCTGGTACCGAGGCAGTAATCCTTTTGCTTTGTGAAGGTAGATGTGCTGGCCATGGTGGCATCATACACTTGTACATACACTTGGACGAAACACAGATGAAACACATTTCTATATATTAGACAATCCAAATGGTGTAAAAGAGCTAAAATATTGGCTGTCAGTTCAAATTTCTTTTACTTTACTAAAAGCTATTATTAGTTGGTCTGCAAGAGACAGGTGCTCCAAATCTATTCTAAACCTCAAAGTTGTAAAACACCCAGTCAATCTGTCAAAAACCTTAGACCGCGTTTTTTAATTAGAATTGCCTTGTTTCAATGTAGGCATGCTCAGTTGAGGCTATGGGCGTAGATAGTTGGACAGTTGCGTTGGGACAGTGCTCTGTTGTAAAAACCTGTGACCTGTGAATACCATTAATACCATTTATCTCAATAATAGAACCAGGCAACCAGAAATAATCGCCCGGAAATGCTCAAACAGCAGTCCGATTACTGGAAATGATGCCTTTTAACACCTGGTTTATTTTCGGAATCACTAATAATCTATAATACTGTAATCACTAATCACATTAATAACTTTGAAGTTTCTATTAAAAAAGAAATAGTCAGAAATATTATATGTGACCTGGGAATGACCTGTACGTCTGCTAGGCCTGAGGTTCTTTTGTCCAGATGCACCTGTATGCTAACGGAAAGCAGATTTCATAGAAAGGAGGACATATTGTTAAAGTTAGTGTGTGCATGTCTTATGACATGTCTGCATGTCTGTTTTAGAGATGTTGGTGCTCCCCGTGCTTATCTTTGGAAACATGTTTTGCGTATGCCACATTATTGGACTTGAAAACAATAAAGTTCTGGTCAAAGGATCATGTGGGAAGTTTATTCCTTTTGAAAGCTAAATCTTGGATGGAGGACAGATGTTTTACATCTTTTCGGGAGAACAGAGTAGCACCGATTGAAATCAATTCTCTCCCATCTTTAAAGAACCTTTAATGTCCATTTAAAATATTTTACACACATTAAGGAGGGCAAGTGAGAGAAAACAAGTGAGCAAAACAATTAACAGCTTTTAGGCTGGGACATTTTGTAGACAGACACATTTAAAATTAAATTAAAGGCCATCAGTCAGTAATTTATTTAGGAGTGGGAACAAATTTACATTTACATTTTTGCATTCACAGCATTTAGCAGATGCTCTTATCCAGGTAGACGTAAAGAAGTGCTGTTTATTGAATACGAAGTTTGAGTTACATGGATGTTTAAGTAAATCATATTGCATTTTATTCATCTTTTTAGATGGTAAGATGAGGGTGGAGGAACAGTGAAGTGTGCCATACTGGCTGTTGTAATGATAATTGGGCACTAAACCAATTCCCTTCATTTGCAAATCAACTGGGGGGAAGTGAAGAGAACTTGGACAAGGAGGAAAAGTGTGCCAAAGGTGTACAGCTGACAAACGCAATAAAATGGATCTTTTGTCCCTTAAGTAATGAGAACATGAAGCTTGAAGGCAAAATAAGTGTACCACTCAAGGAAGTAAGGGGTACAATAAATTATTTTGACCCTTAGAACTTTGTTGTCGTAAGGGAGGTGGAAGATGGATCTAGACAGAGCCATTGGGCACTGAGTGTGTTGTAAAATTGATTTCTTGCATTCTGTTTTTGGGTTGCAAACGGGTCAGTGTACAATAAGTAATGAATCCTGGAATGTTACTTTGACATGATTAATGTTCCATAAATGTTACAAATATTTTAATTCTAAGAAATTATAATCTCTTTTAACTTGCTAAAATAACTAATTTACAGATAGCTAGATTAGTCTCAGCTTCAGGTTCAGTTGTGCCTATATGGTGTCCATATAGTCCTTATATGTGTATCAAATAGCACATCCAAAGTGTCTCACTGTCTGTTTGTGTGCACATGTGCCATGTAATGAACTGGCATCCTGTACTATGTTAGTTCCTATGTTGTACCCATTTACCAGATATAACATGGTCTATTGTGACTGGATTATGTATATTACAACTCCAAAAAAAATGTGAATAGAAAATACAAATTAACTAATAAACAGTGTTTCTTACATTTACGTTCATACTTTTATTTAATTGCAGACAGTATAAATCTGAGATATTCATGTTTTGTCCCATCAACTTTATTTCATTTGTTAATACACGTGTTCCTGCATTTTAAGCCTGCAACACAAGAAACTGGAACAGTAAAAGCATTTGCTACTTTATAATGTTGTCATTCCTTTTTTACCACGCTTAAAATGCAATTTGGCACAACACCAAGCAATTTAGGGCTTTAAGTGTTATTTTCTCCCATTATTCTTGCAAAAAATGTTTTAAGATGTGTAACAGTACAGGGTCCTCAATGCATTGTTCATGTCCGAATTCTCCACACATTCTCCATTGTTAACATCTCGGGACTGCAGGCAGTCCAGTCCAGTATCTGTACCCTCTTCTTCCTCAGCCATGCCTTTGTAATGTGTACAGCATGTTTTTTTGCATGGATGTCCCTGAAAAAGATTATGTTTTAAAGTCAGCATATGTTGCTATAAAATCTCAATTTATTTTTATGCATCAGAATACCATCACAGAAGTGTAACCCCATACCATGACAGGCCATGGCTTTTGGGCTTGTTGCTACATATATTTCTTCCAAAAAATACCTGGAATACTAATTCATCTGAACACACTATATATTTGCACCGTGTAATGGTCCATCCTAAATCCCTCCAATCCCACAGGATTGACTTCTGGACATGGTTAATCTGAGGCTTCTTTTTGGGACAGTAAAGTTGTAAGTGGCATTTTTGAATGCAACTCCATATTTTTGTGCTTGACAAACATTTGCCAAAGTAATCCCAATGGCCAATGTGGTTATATTAGCTATTGTTGAATGGCAGTTACTGATGTAGTGCCGTTCACCTTATGCTTGCACCCTTGTCCGTTGATTAAGTAATTCTTAATTCAGCACTAGCTCTAAATTGTCATCTCCACTTTTTTGGAATGTGTTGCAGCCCAGAAATGCAGGAATTTATTTTTATTAATAAATTAATTTAAGTCGACCAGGAAAAAACATGAAATGTCTCAGGTTCATACTGTCTGCAATTAAATAAACTTCAAAGTAAATGTAAGAAATATTGTGTGTTTTATATGCATTTTCCATACTGTCCTAACTTCATCTGATTTGGCTTTGTACAAAAGTGGTCAAACACTAAAACTAATCCATGTCCCAGAAACTGGCCCAGAAGTGTACAGAGCAAAAAGTAAATGCTACATTTCCGCAAACATTCTGGTAAAATCTTGGGTTTGTATATGTGTGTTTATTTAGCAAATGATTCAATTTGCTACAGCAGAAACAGCTGTGTTTGCCTAGGTAATTATGAATGAGCAAATATTTCGGTCACCTGTCAGCAGTTTATTCAAGCTACAGTTTACTTTTTCCTTCTTTCTTCTTTTTAACAGTTCACGAATAAGAATAAAAATCTGTGCTCCATTGCAATCCATTTAGGAGACTGTATGATTAGCAGTTATCAAGACTCAGTGATAACATTGAACATGGACATTAATCCAGTAAGGGGTTATTTATTACTTCATGCATGTTTTTTATTCATAAAATAAAAGGATTTCCCATTGAAATTATTCTGTTTTTTCTAAAACATCCTTAGGTGTGAGCGTGATGGCCAGGGTATATTCCCAAGCACTATTTCAAGATTGGACCTACCATAAGGATTGACTTAAAAGTCCTGTAAATGCCAGGAAGATTAAAATACTTATGTCTTTATCTCAGTGTAAATAACTTTTATCTTTATTGCAAAAACATTTATTACAAAGAAAATCAATATAATACTTTATAAGAAATAGAGACACTGATTAGAAATCCCCAGGGAAATATAATACTTTATTAAAGCCTTATGGTACATTCTTAGTCAAATTGCACAGGATTATGAGCACAGTTTATTATGCATACACAGAATTTGTGTTCATTTCTTTCTTTCAAGAAGTACATAAACATGTGGTTAACTTTGTTTCTCAACTATGGTTGGAAAATCTCATCCATGTGTTATCGTGTTCATGGGTATGAACTACAAAAGCAAGGAAATGGAGGACAGGAAAGTGCCATTTCTTTTTAACTTAAGTTCAGTCATAGCATCACTGAAGGTCCTGAAGGGGGAGAATGAAAGATTGTGGTCATAAATTTCATTTGCTTCTCCTGTACAGTAATGAAAGTAATGCTGAACAGAGAAGTGTGCCACAGTGAATGGACAAGCTGTGCTAGAGAGGAGTGATGTATATTAAATTGGGGTTTATCTGTGCCCTCTGTGAAAACGCAGAGAAATGACTGTCATTCAGCGCATCTGTTTACTGTAAGAGAAAGAAAGGCAGACCACACACACATCCCACATACCCACACTCACTGGTAATTGTAGTGGGCTTTTAAATCAGTGTTTACTCGCTTTTACTCTGATGACTGTCAAACACCGTTAACTACACAAATCTCCCTAAGGGCTTCCATTTCTTCCATTTTTTTCCTTGTCCTTTAGTTAAAGTTAGTGTCTTTAACAAATTCAGTGTATACAGTAAATGTAACAAATCCTTATTATTCCTAAGTTTTAATTATTGTTATGAAATGCTATCAAGTTGATTCTGACTCTTTGACTGAATGGCTAATGTTTTTTTTCCAAGTTTTTATTATTATTATTATTATTTTGCAATGCATTGATTCTTCTCATGATACGTCCAAAAGAGCTTCGGATAGCTGGCCTTCAAGTTAAATGTGCTCTTTTGATAAGGGATCCTGGTGTATAGTGTTGCCTCAAAAGACTTCACCAGCACCAAACATTCAGTTTAAAATATCCCCTCATTTTTGTGAGCAGTATATTAGCAAATCTTTTCAAGTTCCTTCAGCCTGGCCATTTTGCCAAAGCATGTCAAATTTCTGTTTTAAATATTTCATTTAAGTAAGTAAAAGCTCTTCATCACTTCTAAATCTTCTTCTTCAAATTTGAATATAGTGCACTTTCCCATTACCATAATTTCGCATAGTGATTAAAAAAAACACATTATATTATATTGCAACAAAAGTCAGTCAACTAATGAAACAAGAAAAGATTTTGTATTAAAGCTCAATTAGTAAAAATTCTAAATAAGAATATGCACAAAACACATTTCTAATTTCTAAGCAAGTACTGATATAGGATATGATAAAGAATGGGATATGATATATCCTATAACTTTTTGGTGAGTTCTGTTGTACAGACTGTAGAGAAGGTATCCCTCTCCTAAAGAACCGTAAGAACTGAAAAAATTACACTAAAATGTATTTTCAACATTAGAATAAAGCCATCATTTTATTTAAAATACGAACTTCTGCTTAGCAGCCTGACTGTATAAGGAGCCTATCTTTATTGCAGGCTATCACTGATTGACGTACTAATGGTAAAGATTGTGGAATAATAATAAAGATGATTTTCAGGGAGAACAACATGACACTTTACCAAGCACAAGTTACAGAAGTTATTATATAAAATGTATTAGTACATTATATAATTTTTTTAAATAGAGCTTAACACAGATGGGTCTCCTTTTAAAATGTATCAGATGTTCAGATGTTAAAGTAGCGTTAAAGGAACACTTCCTCAAAAATAAATTGCTTTTATATAATAAAACGCTTTTTGATTGCTATATTTTACCGATTGTAGCCACATTGCTTTAGATTGTTGTCGTTCTAGTTTAATTTGGTACTACTTTTTTATTAACATTTTTGGGAGGATCTGCTGTGCTGGTGCGTGAGACTTTCTGCAGACTGACTCATATCAGTATAATGATTAGGGTTCGAAGGAGAAGGAAATAATATGGAAAGCATTATTCCAATTAATCCAGTGTGTTTTCCATAGACAGGCATAGAAAATACTTGTTCACAATTGCTACTGCTGCAGCTAGATAATTGTATGCAGACCAGTGCATATGTAGTGAGGTTTCATTCATCTGATAATAATAACACACCACATGAGCAATTTACAGTCCATTTTAATTGCTAATAATATACTACATACCCTATAAACATACTGCATGCCTCAGCGCTACACACCATAGATAAAATACAAACATTATACATAAAAGGAATACACATAAACTATTTCCAGGTAAGAATGCCTCCTCATGCTAGACAAATACTAAAACGAATACTTGCAAAGTATTTTTGGCTTTGCTTTTCATTTGTGAACTACTTACAGCATCTGATTCAGTTTAAGACTCTAAAATTCAGTAGCGAATGAAATAGATAATAGATTAGAACCCAAACTCATTCTTGGACTGCCCATCATTACCATGCCTTTTTAGAAAATATGAACCTCATTCTCACATGTAACTGGAAAGTTATCAGTACTGCTCCGAAAAGTGGTTAACTGTAAATATACATTGTCTGGGGCCTAGTCTGACGTGGGTAATTCCCAGATGATTACTGGGCAGAAACATCCAGTTGTATTTGTAGGAAAGATGCATGTAGGTATTGAGCCGAGTTACAGGAACAATAGCATGTAAGCTATATATTGTAATGAAAATGAAACAGTAACTGTGTATCAAACAGAAGATTTTTGTGAAGCATGTTGCCTTTTGAGAGAATAACAACAGGTTTACATGAGGTGTAACTTTTTTTGGCACTCTGGCAGACTCAAGTATTTGCGACGTAAATTCCGGTAAATCCATTGTATGTTGGATTTGTTGTATGTCACATCATGTGTAAATGACTTTTCATGGCAAATGTGTGAAAGGTTGCAGTCTGGTAAAAGCACCTTGTGAAAAGTGAATGGAGCAAAGCTAAGGCATTAGCAGTAATAGTAACCCAGTAATTACCCAGGTTTAGAGTGTGAAAGCAGTTATTGTCACTGAGCTGAGGCTTTGCTTTTCCTCATAACTGTATGCCCATAATCATAACACATCTCATCAACTCATCACTGTATAAAAACAACTTTTTTAATAAAAAAAAAAAACAATTGGTCTATGCGGATTCGCTAGTTATAAACGATTAGGTATAAAAATCGGAAAACTCAAGCAATATATATACAGTATATTGTATGTGTCTATTATTACAGTGCTAATGATAACCCAGACTGCTCAGAATTGAGAGAGCTTTATAGAGAGAGCACTTCTCTCCTTCCACTAAACAATATAAAATCTTTATACAGCCCATTGCTTTCTGAATTAACACTGAATATTTGCATTTTGCATGTCTCTATGATATTGACTTGACCAATGTGCAAGTCTGGGATGGGAGTTATCAATTTCTGTGTAGTTAGCATAGCCATGGCAAGCAATAAAAGGGTGAGAATGAGGAAGCATTGGAGAGGGGTACTGCTAGCCTTACTTCTGTACTGCTTTAGAAGAGAAGGAAATCTAAAAAATACCAAAAGTTGAGGATTAATCATATTCTCAGATTGAAACATTTATACGTGTTATATACATTTTCATGCTGACATAAATTATCCTGTTTTCACTTGTGAAATTTCCTGCACTGATATCTAGTATCACCACAGTTTTAGTGCAGCAAGGCTTGATGCATTCATATGCATAGTGTACATCCTCTTGGGCAATAAAATGGGTCAAACCTACATTTGGGGAATAAAGAAAACTTGCAAGAACTAAGAAAATACACTCCTGAGACCTGTGCCACTATTTGCTCATCTCTGCCTCAGACACACAAGGAGATGAAAACATTTTTAATCCTCAGATGAAACAAATTATATAAACAAAGACATACCTATGTGAATCACATACTGAATCCAACGTCATTAATTCTAGCACTTATTTCAACTGGAGTACCTGAGTCTTCTTACAGTTCTCTACTTTGCCTAAAAGCCACTGTTCCTTTATATTTTCTCTTCAGCAGCCTGTTTGCTGTCTATTTCAGGTTACCTCACAGTTGCTCCCCTTTATTCCACTTATTCTTTTAAGTTCCCTACAAAACTATTGGTTTTCACTACACATTTTCATCATGTTTACTCTCAAAAACTGACTTTGTGAGTGTGTGTTTATGATATGGTCATCGCATTCCAAACATTTTATTATTTATATTTACCACATTTAGAAGATGTCCTTATTTAGCGTGATCAGACACAGCACTGCTTATAAACACTGAATTTACTCACTGCACACTCTGTGTGACATATACAACATATTTGTGCACCTTGTAAATAAAAGTAAAAGACAGCAGTTCATCTGTCGCACAGTTTGTGTTAGCCATACTTTACTCCTTCATCAGTGGTCACAAGATGCTACCTACAGGAAACTGCGGACTGGATATTTGGTGGTCTATTTTCAGTCCACCCTGAGCCTGAGCCTGAGCCAGTCTGAGCCACCCATGCCAGTACAACAAACACTAACATGACCACATTGTGTCACTGCAGTGCTGAGAATGATTCAAGACTAGACAAGAATAGTACATGATCTGTGCAGTCCTGACCACTGAAGAGCAGGGTAAATAATGACTGATATAATAACTAGTGAATGTAGAAACAAAAAGTGTCCATAATATTGTGATGGTACTGTGTAAAAATGGTCTATCTGGACTTTTTAAATAAGCAGTTGAAATTGTTTTGAAATATCTACAATTGTATTTGTCTGTCTTGTTTCTGATTTGCAGTTGCAAATCAGGCACAGCATATGGTCTGGACAACAGCAAAGCAAGCAAGTAATACATAGTAAAGTAAAATAATCAGCAACCAGTGTCATTGATTGCAACACTTCTTTGGCCTGCCTGGTTGCCAGATGTATCACCAACCAAACATTTATGGGAGCATCTGGGATGAAAGCTTTGGCAGCCTACGAGTGCTGCCAACATCTGTGTGCAAATGTGCCGCAGGATTCCATACAGACCCTGCATGCCTGAACTGTATCTCATCTTGTATCTAGAGGTGGCAGAACAGTGTATTAGAGCCTCCATTTACTTTTACAGTGTTCGCATTACAATTGTACAGTGTGCCCACGTCCATTTTATTCTTTCTTTTGCTCATTAGCAGTACAACATTCACTGATCAATTGTCACATCTGCTTAATCCATTTCAGGGTATCCCCGCACAACCATAGGCTAGAGCTGTGAGGAGATAGCGCTAACCAATATGCAACCATTCCTAAATGACAGTTCTATGCCTGAGTGCAAAGCTTGGTGCAAGGTCTTTCACTGATGTGGTGTACCTGTCAAAACGTTACTGAGTAAGATAATAAGAGTGTCTCATGATCCCACACAGAGTGCATTCTGGTTCCATCACCTCCTCCATGGAGCACACATGCCCATACACCCGTATGGTGTAAAAGAAAACAGGATTTATTGGACCAGATATCTGTGCTTCAATGTCCAGTTCCAACGCTTACATGCCCATTTTGATAATAGACAAGGATGAGCATGTTATGACACAATCCTCTCATAAACAACATCAAAGATATCCCTGTCTTCGGCCACTCTGACTGTTCAGACGAGATGGAACAGCCATCATTGCCCATGTGCGTTGATAAGGCTTGGGCTTTCCACCTGCCCAGCAAGCACATCAGCTATGAGTATTACTGGCTGTTTGCTTAATATTTGACATGCACAGTTGCATTGAGATAATTAATGCTATTCTTTATTAAATCTTTCCTCTTGTGATTTTATACTGTTTGCAAAAATTAGAAGATATTATTATTCATAATTTCTGTAAGCACTGTAGTTCATCAGTGGACATTTTGCTCATGTGTGTCTGATTACAGTAAACAGCAAATGCACCATAATTATATTCAAGACAAATAATAATAATAATAATAATAATAATAATAATAATAATAATAATAATAATAATAATAAGCCAATTTCCATTGTCATTCTCTATTCGGTCTCGATGGCCATTTGGTCTCTTTCTGATTATCTCTAACTCTTCTGCTTGTGGGTGGTCTCTTTTTGGCCACACCTGCATATTTGGATCCAGCATTGTCTTCTAGACGTCAATAGTTGAGGACTTAGCTGGAACTTGCCTTAGGACTTCTTTGGATCCTAATTCTGCGAAGTTGGGCCAAGTGGGATTTGAGATCCACTGTTGTGGTTTGCTTAAATGCAGTACTTGTACTAACACCATCACACAATAACGAAGGTGTTCACAGAGAGTGAACATTTTCACTCAAGGTGTTTGCAGGAAGTAATTCCAGTAAAAAATGTATACCTGTCACATGTTTATGGATAATTCTGATACTTACTGTTTTTTACATTTACTGTGATGCCTTGGTTGACTTACTTTAAAAAAAGTTAACATTTAATTAACTTTATATAATATATAAATAATAATAATAATAATAAATAAATAAATCAATATCTTCCTTCTGAAGCATTTCATTACACAACTAGGTTTCTATTATTTGAAAGCGGCCAAACAAGCTGAGAATGCACATCTCATCCTCCTACAGAGACAGTTTATGTAACAGTGCAGCCATGTGCCATTACTGGAAGCAGAAACTATCTACTCCACTCTTATCCTATCCTATCACCAATGCCAAAGAAAAATTGATAATTAGACTAAATGCATGCGTTGTCCGTGTCAAAAGTACATAACTTCTTGTAACAATAAATTACGTTCATTACATCCAGTATCTGTAGTCCACAGTTGTAATTTTGCAGGGCTTTTTATTTCTATTTCTATAGGTACTTCCAAAGTAGCCTCATTATTTAAATAAATGTTTCCTGTTGAACAACACCATCACATCACAGTAGTTTTATTGCCGCACTGCTTCAGTGCCCCATGTTTAATCCTCACTTCGGGTTACTGACTGTTTGGCATGGCCTCCTTGTCTTCATGTGGATTTCCTCTGGGTAGACTGCTTTCTTTTTCCTTAAACATGCCAATAAGTGGATTACTGTTGCCTCTCGGTGTGAATGTGTGATGCGCTGCAATTGTCTTTCGCGCTACCTTGCATCCAGGGTCACGTATGCCTAAGAATGTACACTAATATACAATAAACCAGATAATTGTTTCCATTTGTTCATTCTTTGTTGCTAGTGCCTAAAAATGTGTGTATTGGCTTTTAGGATCAGTGAGGGTGGGATAATTTGTATTGCGCAAGATCACCAGACAATAGAATAATGAAGTGGTGACAATACTGTCCTATCTTGTGGCCAGCACAGGAAATGTCTCGATTATGTGGTTATAAACTGGTTTATTCGGAAAATATGCATCCAGTGCTGGGGGGTTACTTATGTTGAGTTTGTTTGGACATGCTGTTGACATAAAACCAAACTAATTTGATTTGCTATGTGACATTTTGTAGCAGAGTGATTGGAAAAACCCATAAAAACCTTTGGTATTAACATTTAATAGCATTGTGTAACAAATAACTATTTGTAGGATGATTTTAGAATAAAATAAGCAGCTATTAGGATATTCAAAACAATGAATTCCATCCCCTTTTAGATTCGTAATAAAATGTGTATTGCACAAGTACCCTAAAACCATAGTCACAGTACTAACATATAATTATTATATATTTTGCTTACATTCACGAGATATAAAAATAAGAACCGCATGGCACGTGTTGTGCCTTTGACTATATATGCCAAGTTATCATCACCTGCTGTTAGGTCTATTTGATTTATAGATTAATCTTTTGATTGTTCCTCCATATACAGCGGGTCAGTCACAGCTTCTACAGCATGAACCAAAGCCAAATAAAACATGACCCCATGAGGAATCTACAGTTTAGTCTAAATGCCTGTTGAAAGAAGGCACTACTCTATACAACTCAGTCAGGAGGTGGTATGTTTGCTAGTTAACTGAAACTAAGAGGATAAGACCTGCTGTGTGTTTAAGTTGTTTTCACAGTGGTCTATCTGATTTCACCTCATGACAAATGATTTACTTGTAGCACACAGGAAAAACTGTGTGGAGTAGAGTCCATCAGTAACAATGTACAATACTTACCTTACCTATATAAATATTACCAATAATACTTACATTTGGCTGGCAGAACAATATATTTGAAAGCAATAGCCATGGTGCAAACTTAGCACTTACTAGCTAGCCTGCTAACCAGCCATTGCTCTAAATCAGAATAATGCTAGCTAGCTAACAGAATAATCAAACCCTGTTAAAACCAAGTGATGTATGTTGTAAAGTGCGGTTTATTATACTTACTTGTATTTAGAAACGAGTTAATTAACTTTTATGCTTTTAAAATGAAATTGGTTTAATATTCAGGGCAAGTTCTGCTGATATTGTCTACATTGATATTGACTCAATCCCTCAAGTCTACAAGATGTCAACTATCAAATCTCCTAGTAAAGCTAATAATTACTTTGAGATGACATGGGAATTCTGCCAAGGGAGAAATGGAAAGTGAACACTGACCTATTGAGAATAGTACTGAAATTAAACATGAGTTTACTATAGGCAAAGAATTTAATGCATGCACAAGGCAAAAGCAATGCATTCTGTAAGCTGATAAGAAAAACAGACAGAGAGAAAGAAGAACATTCTACACAAGAACAGAACAACAAAACAGAGACCAATTAAAAGACTCAGACAAATAAGGTGCTCACCTGAATTCATTTGAACTAATAGGTATTATGATTATTATTTTGATTACACAAGCACTCAGCATTCTTGTAGATTAAATATTTAGTCTAGAAAGGCGAAACAGTAAAAAATAAATAAATAAATAACTCAATACACGCAGTCAGACAAATGTGGCCTTTTTCTTTGTTTAGTGTATATATATCCAGTATATATCCAATTACTTAGATCATACCATTTGTTTTGTGAATTGTATTTAGGAGGCATCATCTTAATCCGAGAGGCAGGAAACCAAAATTTTGTTTCTACAGTATCAAAGGCAGATGAGAGATCTAGAAGAACAGATGCATGACCTTGACCAGCTGCAGAGAGCAGATCGATGGACAAAAAACAGATTGAAAAGTTGCAAAAATTCTGTTAATGCTCAAGTAGCTGGGAGGCCATGACATGCTACAGAATATTAGAAATGAAAGGATGGTTTGAGATGGGGCCAAAATGACTGAAAACAGTAGAATCTGAATCAGGTTTCTTAGTGACAGGAGTTACAGGGGCAGTTTATAAGGCAAGAGGTACAATCCCAGATGACAATGAGACAAGGAGAGATTCATTATTCGACAAATAGGAAGATATAAGACCAGAGCACTATTCTTGAGAAGAGCAGTAGGAGCGGGATCAAGTGACATGGTTTGTGAAATAACCTGGGAGATGTCATTTTCATGGACCAGGGAGAAAGTAGCCACTGGTGGAACAAACAGATCAGAAGAAGATAGCAAAGTGTAGTAAGTAAAGAGGATGAGGTCATGACATATGGTGGAAACCTTATCAATAAAAAAGTGAAAAGCATTACAGAGATCAGTGTAGGCAGCGTCTGGTTTACAAGTTCAAGAGAAGAGGGCCCAGAGACGGTGTGAACCAGTGCAAAGGAATCGAGAGTGGACACAAGACACAAGATTACTGACACAAGATTGCATTCAAAAATTCAAAATGACTATGAAGCGGATCCCACAAGAAGACAGGTCAAGTAAGATTGTAAGAAAGGGGAGAGCGGCTACATTTAATTGAGAGGAGAGATTTTAACATTTGGAAGAGAAAGAGAAGCAGTGATAAGCTTATGGTCTGTAACCGTTATAGAGAACCCTGAAACTTTCGTAATAAGCTTTGGACCAGAACAAATTAAGTCTAAAATATGACCATAAGTGTATATGAATATGTGAGTGCGACATGATATATGCTGCGAGAGAAAGTCATTGGTAGCAGTGGACAGAATATCAAAGTGAATATTAAAGTCACCAAGAACAACTAGTGATGAGGAAAATTAACTAATAGTGGACAGTAGATTAGCAAAGTCAGACAAAAATCAGTGATAAGTCTTTGCAGGACGATAGACCTGTAACAATCAATAATCAATTTCATAGCCACAGAACATATACCATATACCAAAATAGAGAAATCTTTAATAGATATAACATTTAGTCTTAGAAATGTTTACTTCAGTTAAATATTTTAACTAAATGTATTTGATTTTGAATTAAACTACATCTGCCACAATTATATACAAAATGTAACCTTTATGTAGTATTTTACCATGCATGTTTTACATATTGAATTTGAACAGGTTTCCTAAACTGCCATCACGTGCCACCTTCAAGCCAATTTATTATTTGAATGTTGTGTCTTGAAATGTTATTTGGAACACTGTTCTATGGTCAGGTTAAACAAGAATTGAGCTTTTTGAAAACAAACAATCAATGTGAGCTTGGAGAAAACAGAATGGCTACACTGAAAAGGAGTGATATCCATTGTTCATTTTGGTGGGGGTCTGTGATGTTGTGGGTCTCTTTTTTTCTCTATATGCCCTGGGAATCTCATTAGGTAAAAGAAGAACTGATATC
Source organism: Parotocinclus haroldoi (assembly GCA_034779995.1). Taxonomy (NCBI): domain Eukaryota; kingdom Metazoa; phylum Chordata; class Actinopteri; order Siluriformes; family Loricariidae; genus Parotocinclus; species Parotocinclus haroldoi. Next base: position 24,126 of record JAUZST010012825.1, read on the forward strand.
TAAACTGCTTTTAAGCCACTAGAACCATCGACAATTTGAACATCTTTCCGAAAGAGGAAAAAAAAACGTCTTTTAAGCGTCTTTTACTCAAAATGCACCATGCATCAAGGACGCCATGTAATACCAGTATATTTAAACCTAAATCTATCTGCCTCTGCCAAGGAGCTAAAATGGGTCATCATTGAATCTTTTAGCAGGATGATGATCCAGTACATATCCAGATCAGTTCTAACCCAAATTGACTGCAGTGAAAGTAATAATAACTTATAATTGTAACTAAAAAACAGTTATCATTTTTATAATAGAACAGTAACATGGACACATGCAGGCAGGATGGTGTGCTGTGGTTGTCACTGCTCTGGTTAGTTACTCTGGAGATACAGTGAACAGTATCCAATAACGGCCAATAACAGACAAAAGTCTAGACATTGTGGCTTCACACACGACGTACGCACACACACACACCAACTAATCAGTTAGTTGTATAAATACAGGATACAGGTGTTAATTAGATTTCGTAAAGGTTATTAAGGCTGTGGCAACTGTTGATCAAGGAGACCGAGGTCTGCTCTTTATCAGCGTTTGTGGAATGAGAGGAGATGAAAGCGCACAGCTTGTTGCCAAACACTAATGGCCCATCAGACCTTAAACAATGCCGGGTTTCCCTGTTCTACTAGGATTAATGTAAGAGTAGCGCTAGTACGATGGGATAACGACACTCACTCAATAGTTTTGAGTAATGCTATTAATCGAGTGTTCGGTTTCGGAAATATGTTCAAATCGGCTTAAAAACAGTTTAGATTTCAGTCCTCATTTCACCTTTTATAACAGAACCATAGAGGGCGACAGGGGACCCAAATCGCAATTTACCCTCACTGTATACCATACTGTCTAGTCGTACTTTATAGTGCGTTAGTGTGCAGTTCGGGCAGCTTTCGGAGCACTGCTTGATGATTGGTCGCTTGGGCGTTAGGGGCGTGACTTATGCCCCGCTCTAACACAACACTGAAGGTGCTACTGGATTCATTCACTACAAGTTGATAAGTGGGGGGTGACCTGTAAGTTCATATGTTTCGACCAAACTCTAGATTGCTTTTACTTATTTTTCACACACCTGAACATTTCCTACAGAAAACGTTTTCGGTCCTTGTTGGTTGATTTCGATATGATTTAGTTCTTTATTTTTTTATTACGGATTTGGAGATACGAAGACTGCGCGATGGACTTGCTGTGGCTCCTTCACTGCGTCGTAGCAAGTGTTTGTGTTTGCCTATCTACCGCTGATAGACACAACGTTTTTTGGAATAGCACGAATCCAAAGTAAGTTGTTTGCTTCTCTATTAAAATGAACTTTTGCGTAGTTAAATATGTTTCGTGAACTTCACTTAGTTAGTATTTTAATATACAGCGCTAAACAGAAGCGTGTCAAAGCTTACCCATACTGCTATCTCTATGTACATTCATATATCATAACCCATAGTGATTTAAATATAGATTTTAATCTGAATACTTTTAAGGAACAAGCACTGGCCCATGCACGTAATTGAAAGTAGAAATCGGTTATGTTTATGTTTCTATTACTTTGGTTTACCTACTACCACTGAGTATTTTGTTTAAAGTTTGTAATTTTGTACATTCGGAGGTGCGCAATATTTGTAATAAAGTCATCGTCAGCCCAGATTTCCTTGTCCTTGTGACTCACCTTGCATCATATCAGATGCTCAAGTTTCTCAATTATTGCGTACATTTGTTTCATTCCCTCTGACATCAGGTTTTGTTTGCGACCTGATCAATTTGGACATGAGGGAAAAAATATTTGGACAGCCCTTTTTCTGTATCAAAAATGTTCTTTACCCCTTAAAAATTTAAGTTCAATAAGTTTTAAACAATATGAATAGCAAGATGTTACCAGGTCCTGGGCTTCAATCCAAACCACATGATGCTAAATATCAGCTTAACATATTGCAACACCTCTGGTACCATACTACAACTCAGGGCGTAAGACTAGAGTAGCTTGATGGTTGGAGTATGCCTTATCCTTATGCTGTTCACAATTTTAAAACCTTGTTGAATTGAAATTCTTATCGTGTAAAGAAAAGACAATTACTGATACAGGAAAATGGGATCACCAAACAGTTTTCCACCACGTATGCCCAAATTTATTAGGTTGCAAACAAGTCCTGCATGTCAGAGTGAAGGAAACAAAAGTATGAAATGATTTTGAAACTGGGGATTTATGACCAACCTTTCTACTCTGAGAGGTTTAATCATGTGTGTTACATAACAAAGAATGCTTAATCAGTGACGATTGTGGTTTAAAACACAGCATTTGCAATTCATGTGTGAGGGTTTCCAGACTGGAGTGGATCTGAGGCAGGTGTTGTGTTCCTGAATGTTTGGTCAACACCATTTCATTGTAATGGGTTTGCAGAAGTTGCCCATGGTTAGGATGTGGTTGCAGCTTTTTTTGTGACAAAGGCTTCTTGGAAACCTACAAAGTTTGATGAGATCAGTTAGTTTCAGACATACTAGGGTTGGATGTTTACATGCACACTGATTACAGATTTTGGTAATTAAGTACAGTAATTACCACTGGTGTATATTTAAATCAGATGCCTTTGCTTAAATTCAAAAATACCCTTCGGAGTGAAAAGATTCCTTTTTTGGATGCATTCCAAACCACATACTGCCATATGAAATACTATGTTAAAGAACGAACCATGCAATTGGTGGTCAGTGCAGACATTTAGTAAAGCAGTATACTATAGTATGCAACTTTAAACAAAACAGACAGTATGCCACTGTTTATCTTGGGTAGGGTAGAGGGGGGTGGGGTCTGGAGCCTATCCTGGAATACACAGTGTACCAACAATGTACCCTGAACATGCCAGCAGTACGGTGTGAATGTGAAGAGGTTGATGTTGAAGCCATGGGGTGTGATCCAGTCAATCATATTTTTGTGATGCCTAGCTTGGCCAAAATTACAGCCAGAACTCAAACCTGAATCATTGTGGTGGTGGGTTGACAAATATTCACTGCTTCACCCAGTTAAGTGACTAAAGAGCTGCAGTCAGTCACATTGAAAGAAATGTGATTTTTTTTTTTAGGTTAGTTGCCACTGATCTTGATTGTTTTGATTGTTTTCTGAGCTCTATGGTTCCATTTAGCCACAACATTGAGCAGATTTGGCTTCATTCATTTGTTTTTACAAACATTTTAATTCCTGTTACACACTGCTAAGGAGTTATTGCTTTTTCTTTTGGCCAGGCAAACAGAATTGCTCACTAGAATCCTTCTGAATGAAGCATGATGCTGAATTTACTGTATTTAACATACCAGTAAGTTGACATTCCAACTACTGACCAAACAGCTTTGAGAGTTTTGTCTATGAAGGGAGCAAAGCCCTAATCCATGCATGGCCATAGGCCTCCAGGTCCCTAGTCTGATGCCTGTGATTTAGGGAAACCTGACCCTAAGGCTGTGGGCTCTGACACTGAGCCTGAAGTAACAGGCTTGTCAGATTGGAGAAATTGCAGCCCAAATAGCATGGGGGGTCGAGGAAGCTGTGAGACAGAAAGGTACATATGAAAATAATAAGAGATCTGAAAGGGTCTCTCTCTCTTACTCTCCTACTCTCTAATCCTGTAATAGCAGAAAAGAGAGGTCTGTGGAAAGATACATTTGATCCATTTTTTTCTTTTTGTCTCTACAACTGTTTAACCCTCTATTCCTTGTAGTTCCCCCCCCCCTTCCCCACAGCCAATCCCTACAAAAAAAGAATCCACAAATTCTATTTGTGATAACTTTATATATGTTTGGTGTTTTGATTGGGACAATGAAGACTAAATGACAGAGCATGTGTGCACGTATGTGCCTGTATGCATGCGTATGCGTCTCATATACATGTTAGTGCGGCTGTGTGCCTCAGGCCAGATTGACTCCAAATGCACGCGAGCAGAGTATAGTTTGGTTTCAGCTCGTATCATAATTATGATTTTGACAGCCTGTGTGAGTGAGAGTGAGAGAGAGAGTGAATGTTAATTGTGTGGCAATGTGTCCGGTTCCAAGAAGCAAACCTGCATTGATGTGTTTGTGCACGCTCGTATTGTACTTGCCCCAGCTTGTGGCTCTGTTAGTATTGTAGACCTGAACATGTGTATTATTGCATCTATCGTGGTGTGAAGCTGATCAACTTTAAACGTGCTCCGTGTCTGTAGGGAGTGCCAGCATGAATGATTGTGTTCCTCATTCTGTTTTCATTCACCAACTCTGACACACATTAACCCGATTTCCTCTCTCGCTGTGGCGCACGCTTTTATTTTTATAGCTAATGCTTTACTGGCACCAGTCAATTTTTTCCCAAAGTAACGTGAATCTGTGAAACTTTTAAACTTGTCTCACTGTTTGCGTCAAGCTTATAATGAAACATTAACAGTTGAAATGTATTTTAAATTATCCATCCATCCATGGATATATATCTTCCGCTTAATCCACATGGGGTCACGGATTAGCCTAGATGAGTTTGCCCTAGATGGATGCCAATCCATCGCAGGGCACAATTATATGTTTGAATAAAGAATTGTTTCTTTAACTGTTTCACTAATTCTGCTTTCTGTTTTTCTTCACCCTGAGATCCCTGATCCAGACCTCAGACTTCGCCTATGTAGGGGTTTTATTCCGGTTACCTCCAACACTCCAAAGACGGGCGTTAGGTTAACGAATTGCCCCAGAATAAATGTGTCTGAGTAGTATCGATAGAACTTCACTTCTGTCATGAATAGCTGGTGATGCTGATGTGATGTTAAAGACTCTGAAATGGTCGGTATGATGTGAGGAAGAATTGCTTGGGGAAAGGAGCTAGGTGCTGTACATCTCGTCTTTGGATTTAATCTCTGAGGAAATTCCGGACCTGTCAAATATAATGTTGTCCTGATAGCAGTCCAATGTATCTCATTTTTAATTTTCATATTATATTTGATTCTTTAAACAGCTGGCTCTATGATAAAAAAAAATGGGCTCTGGTGGTTGGGCTGTTATGGTACTGTACCGTGGGCCACCGGATAGGGATAGAAGATAACCTGTTAGAAATTTGCTCACCCCCTGTTACATTAATTCTAATATGAAAGATGATAACAAATGAGGTACAAATATGAATAGATCTTTGGATTGGACTTTTTAAAGTTGCGTGCTTACAGAGCTTCTTCCAATACAATTTTCTCTTTCACCCTTTCTACCTGTATCACTGTCTTTTCCACATCTACATCTTGCCATTTGGCTGCATGCCCATGACACTGATTTGCATACTGGTACAAAGTTCATTTTCTCCCTCCTTTTTTCTTTAACCATTCTCCTTCCTATCACATATAACCATCTTCCTATAACCATTCTCCTGCCTATCACCCCAATTTGGTTTCACTTCGGTGCCCTGAACGAACTCTATACCAATTCATTGGTCCCTAAAAACACCCACGGGTGTGAGTGTGACCAATCTGTGGGGCAGAGATCAAATGAAACAGTCTATGGTTTTGGTTAGTTGCACACTATCGATGATACAAGTGTTTTTTTTTTTTCCCTTGATGTTACTCTTTCCTACATAAAAATGTGTGCGAATTCTGGAGGAATGAGTGATGAAGTTCCATTTACTCTATGTAATGCGTCACTTTTGCAGCCTGTTTGGTGGTGCCTGAATAGGGGCCTCAGCCCACCCCTCTCTTGCTCCTCGATTATCTCACCCCTCTCTATTCTCTTCATTACTTGCGCTAACTCTCATTTCTACCTTGCATGCACCCCTTTCTGTCTTTTTACTCATTTATTTCTTTCTTTTTTCTGTCTTTGTAAGAAGGGCATTAGAAGAAAAGGTGTGTGATATTCCTCTCTCTGTCACTCTCTTTCGCTCTCCCTGTCTGTCTGTATGCTGATCTTTTATCACTCTTGGCAGACATAACCATCACTCAGTGCGCACTCTTTCTTGCCACCGCCCAACTGCACCCTCCTTCTTTCCTCCCTGCTCCCACTTGCTCTTGTGCTTCTCCCTTTTACAGCTGTATGTTACTTGCTCTTTGACACATTCTCTAGCTTCAGAGCAAACTTCTGTTTTTGTCTCTCTCTTTTGCTCTGTCTCTCGCACCTTTAACACCTTTATTGTAATCCCCTTTTTCATCAGCCCCCATCTCTTCCAGTCTAATTACTCAAACAGCATGTGACAGTACAGTGCCCTGTTTGGCGAGTTTGTAGGTCATATAAAATGGATTATCAATATAACATATCTAACAGTCATGTAGTCCCAGACAAACTGCATTCCGGGTTTACTCTTAGTGGGAAAGTCTGTTTGCAAGCGTTATCAAGAGTGAAAGTGTTATTAAACGTGCTGTAGTATTAAGTAAAAGTGCATATTGAGTTGTGTTTTCCAACACAATGTTGATAAACTATGAAAAGAGTCTCGAGACTATTAGTTACTTTTTGAAAAGTACTAGTTCTACTACAAACAGCTTTTAATGCTGGCTGTATTAGCATGAACAGAAACAATAACTCTGATCAGAAGTTACATAACTTGATAGATTAAATATGAGTGCAGTGTTATGTTTCTTGCACGAAAAAGTGCCTAATAAATCTTTAAACAAAAAAAAATATTAAACAATGTTAGAAAATAATGCTACCACCAGGGTACGATAAAATCTAGCTGTTCAGCACTGTGACTTTGTTCTCTTCAAATCCGAGTCCCTGTCTCAAGCCACGTATCATGTACTAAATATCATGTTGAAAGAGTAATGACACCATTGGGGGGTTTTCTAGTTTGGTATGCTTTTGTGTATTGGAATTTTCTGTTAGGAGAAACTATCTGGTCTTGGCAGTGGAATTCATTTTTCACACACCAATCCTTGCTGTACGGTTTCTGGTCAGATAGTATTTTTTTAACCCTAAATTGTCTTAAAGGCTTTAAATGTGATCTACATTTTTGAACACACTTACTTCAAATTTGCAGTTATTGCAAAGAAACTCATCTTGAAATACGATATCACGTTTTGGATATAATGCAACATTTAAAGAGCTCCATGAGTGGAGTGATTTTTCCTCCCACCATACCTAGACTATTCATGTGACTGAGGTACAGTATAAAACAATTACGCTAGTTGTTCATAAAGTGTGTGAGACAGAACTAATGCATGTTCCCCTGCTGTGTGTGTGTGTGTTTCCTGGCGAACTCTTTTCCCGGGAAAATGGCACATCCTGTACACTTTGTAAACAGTACCTTTCTCACACACTTACACACGCAAGTCTTTCACAAATCTGTTGTTGTTCACACATGCTGAAAGTCTGGGAACATGACTACTTATCTCACACAATGAGCCCATGGCCACTCGTTCATGTACATTTTCCAAATAACTTTGATTTTCCTTTCCATTTCTTCATACATTCTCATGAATGTTCTCATGAAAACCTTGTCTCAGGTCTCAGTCCTATCATTGTGGAGACTTTAACATAATATTACTGTAGGTAGTAAATTCTACAACCCAGTCACCCAAAGCAAATCTTTTGGTCTTAGGTTTTTCTTTACCCTTGGGGGAATGGCAAAATGTCAGATCTTTCTGTAGTTGCGTGCACACACAGCCACACACCTGTTGTTCCAGTTCCATTTAGATGTAGCTACAGTTTAATACAGAGTATGTGAGTTTAATGAAAGACAATGCAGGTGATTATCATTGTGCTGGGTGTTTGCCAAACAAAATGATATGTCTTATCTCTCTATCTGTTCGTGTGTGCGTCAAATTTTGGCCTGCCTAAGATGGGCAAAACTGAAATCTACAGGTCATTTTTCATTTTACAATTTTACATTTAGCCTGACAGCACCATCTAAAAGCTAATGTGAAGCCCAATATCTGTCATTGAAATATTACCTGGTTTGCAAAGAAGGACAATGGTAGAGATGAAGACAAAATTTAAAGTTGACTAAAGACATTCCATTTGGTTTCATCAACTGTAATGTGTTATTCAAATTTATTTGAGGCATTCTAGTTTGTTACAGATTTTGAGAAATTGTTGGGGTGTATTTTGATTATTTTTTTATTGTTTTTAATTGTTTACAATTACAAGTCCATGTTCAGACAATAATACATTTTAATGGCAAAAGAAAACCTTGCATGTTTGTACCTTTTATTGGGTGCAAGCCGTTTTCTCATTGTCTGATTTTCTTGATTTTTATTAGGAGAAGACTGATGAGACAAGGTGCTTCCATTAAGTCAAATTTATTTCTATGACTATTTTTTGCAGTCAAACTTTCTCTCAAAGCAACTTTGCCCACATCCCCAAATGAGCAGGCATCAGGTAACAGTGGAAAGGAAAAATTCAGTGTGATCAGGTAGAATCCAGACTAAAATTACCCTACCCCATTGGCTAGCCTAGATGGCATTTTCAGTAATTAGATTAAATTACATAAATGTTAAATATGCAGAACCCAAACACAATGTATGAAATGGAGAATATAATAGGAAGGAGAATGTAAACGAGTCTCTGACAAGTATTTATTCCATTATTGCACAGTATTGGCAGTTTTGTTGCTGTGGCATCTTGAGGCCAAGTGTCTTAATAGCCCAACATGCAAAGAATGTTCACACCTTTATCACTTCATTGAATCTGTAGAGGAAACGGCACAGTCATTCTTCCACAAAGGACAGACAAAGGGCTAAACAGTCCATGGAATCTGACGACTCTAAGGAATGAGGCAGCCAAACAAGAACTAAAGTGACAAGAGTGGGAAAAATAGTAAGATTGATGAGCAAAAGTGTACTATATGGAAAACTGGATGAAAACTGGTTGGCAATCTTATCATTAAAGGGAGACCCGAGTCTCCATGGTAGCAGGTTGGGCAGCACCAAGATGCTCAAAGGCAGGACACTAACCAGCATTCCAGGCATTCCAGTGTTCTTGTTTCTGATTGGCAGACAGAAAGCTCAGGGGCAGTGGCAGGGGGAGGTGCAGTCCTGAATGGGGGGATCAAGCAGGCTTATTGAGTGCTGAAAGATACTGAAAGAGACAGTGGACAGAGGGTAGACGGATGGATGGGTGAGATGAAAGTGTGGGTCCATACTGCACCAAGGCTGGGATGAGTGCTAGAAGTGGCCCGTTCTGGTGTATCAAAGCCCCTTTCAGCTTACTCCTCTCCATCACTCTTCTTCGCTCTCATATACATGTGCAACACTGAAACTTCAAAGAACACAGTTCTGGCTCATGTCTTTGATTTTTCTGTTGGCACAGACTAGGGGCAGTTACAGGAATACTTTGTTCCTTCCAATAAAGCATCTGCTCTCACGTTTTTCGTCATTTATCCTGAACACTTGCTGAAACGCTCTGTATGCCATTTTGAAACAACTTCACTGTTGCGGCCTAGCAGTAGAACAATGAGAAATCTGTCCCTGGGGCCCCCAAGCTTCTCTCTTCGTCTCTTGCTCTCTCTCTCTCTCTCTCTCTCTCTCTCTCTCTCTCTCTCTCTCCCCGGTCTTTCTCTATCTGCCCTTTCTGCATTAGGCAGGGTCTGGTGCGGATGAATAGAACTGCAAGGCTGCCTTTGAAGCTCAGGCTCCATAATCCGGCTGCTCAGTGTACCCGACTATCTGACCCTGCTGCATTCGGAACCAGTTGAATCTTGCCATTAGCACCACAAGTTCAGAGTTAACATATCTGTACCATAGCTGGTGAATTGATTGAATGTTATCAGCACAAAATGAAGGTGAAATTGAGAAAACTGTACCCTACGGGCTTGGGGCAGCGTAAGGGCATTTACAGTTGTTAATGATCTGGATTTTGCAACTGAATATGTTGGCATTTGGTATTGGAAGATCCATGATCACTAATCAGAACATTTCTGACGTATGCAAAGCGGAGAGACCCCATATATAGCCATATAACAGGTGAAACGGAACTGACTGCTGCCAGTTTTGTTCATTACTCACTTTTGTGTGCGTGTGTGTGTGTGTGGAGAGATTTTGCTGCTGACTCAGAGCATTTCCTCAACCTTTCACCAATCTGTAGGTTCTCCCTTCCCCCCCGGGCCTTCACATTCCATGTAGTGCTAAAGAGAGAGAGGTGGATGGACTGAGAGGGGGTAGAGTGAAGAGAGACCACCAACCCAAATCTTTAAAGGAGATTACAAACACATCAGCCATTGGATCCAGTAAAAATTTAGATTTGATGAAACATCCAAGCAAAAGCTGTGTCACTCATCATGCACTCATCAACACACTCCCATTTCCTGTCATCTTTTTTTTTTGTCAACCCTATTCCTGTTAATCAGATTCAGATTGTCGAGAGACAAGAGAGATTTTTCCTTCTTATTGTATTTATCAAAATGTGAAAAGGACAGAATATAGAGATTTTAAAAAAAGGTTTGATTGATCACTGATGCTCTTTTTCAAGCTTTTCTTTTAGCAAGAAAAGAGTGAACACAAAACCTGAACAATTAATGAGCATTGATGGGTGTTAGTCATTCAGGGAGATTATTGTGTGTGTGCGTGAGGGAGAGAGAAAAGAGTGGAGACTTTGAAAGCTAAAGAGTGAAAGTCCTCGCTTTATGAATAAACCCATTGATGAAGTAACTGTAAGACTCTAAATGACACTCACAAGGCCAAAGAAGAGCCTCTGACCCTGTGCACAGAGGCTCACCCCCACCCCCTTTTTCTCCCTCTTTCCTCCATGACTCCTAGCCCCCAGGGGATGGGGTGGGGCAGCATAATTGCCCCCTCTCGGGGTCTACTTTAATACCCTGCTTTGTGTTTTAATTGTCCCGTCTCCGACCCTCGTTTGATGAACGCATTGAGGCCATACAGCAAACAGCTTTTCACCAGGACCTTTAGCAGTGTCTCTTTCTCTCTGCCTCTCTCTGTCTGTCTGTGTAAATATCACAGCTTTTCCTGACTATCAGTGTCTTGCAGTAAAAAATACTGTTTAATATATGGTATGTTTTGGAATCCCTGGCCAGAGGTCATTGATTTTCAACAACAGGGGCTGATTTTCAGTGACATGAGGCAGAGCGATAGTTGGTGAAAGAATAATGGGCAAGTAAGGTGACGATAATGTTGAGCAGACTTTCTGATGGTTTAAATTAAGAAAGGTCACTGGTTGAAACATGAATGGGAGCGTATTTAATGCCAAGTCCATTGAGTTTCCACCCTTGTTAAAAACGGCATTTGTAACTGGTAAAAAGTCAACTGTATTACACCCCAGTGTGTGTGTGTGTGTGTGTGTGTATATATTATATTTTTTTTAACAATTTATGCAAAGTCTCATTGGACAAACTTCAGATTAAATACTTGGCTTTATATAAGAACCGTATCTACATATCCTAACTGACATGTTACATTCTACAGTTCTGTTGCAATTTGCTACCAGAATCCAAAAGAATGTGCTTTCCCATTCGAGCCTGGTTCCTTTCATAGTCTTCTCCATGTGTGCCCCAGGGCACTATCCTTGTCACCATCACTGTTGGCTGCTCATTTGGGGTCTAGACTCTTGAGGCCTAGTCTTTTTGTAAACCTGCTTTGTCTATTGTTAAAATTAAAATGACTTGCTTATGTAATGTGCATTTAAGAGGGTACACAAATGGCATTTACCCACCACACCACCATTGTAGTTATTTTATATTCATGATCATATACATCATTGTGGAATACCTGACAACCAGTTTTACAGCTCCTGTCTCCTCTCTCGTGTGTATGTGTGTGTATGTATGTATGTGCGCGCGTGTGTGTATGTGCGTGCATGTATGTGTGTGCGTGTTTGTGTTGTCTGCAGTGAGCTGAAGCAGGAGGCTAATTAAATGATTGTGTGTGAGTGTGAGTGTGTGTGAGTGTGAGTGTGTGTGTGTGTGTGTGTGTGTGTGTGTGTGTGTGTGTGTGTGTGTGTGTGTGTGTGTGTGTGTGTGTG
>JAUZST010012826.1:0-11274 GCA_034779995.1 Parotocinclus haroldoi
AGAGAGAGAGAGACAGAAAGACAGAGAGAGAGAGACAGAAAGACAGAGAGAGAGAGACAGAAAGACAGAGAGAGAGAGACAGAAAGACAGAGAGAGAGACAGAGAAAGAGGGAGACGAGAGAGAGACGAGAGACGTGGAAAAAGGAAGAAAGGTGGACAAAGCGGACTGATCCGGGCTCAGACTAAAGGATCGACCGTTCGTTCTGTGGAAGGGAGAGGCAGACGGGCGCTCCTCCGCTCGGACGATCGCTTACAGTAGTGTGGCGGCGCTCCTAAAATCACACCGGCGGAGAGGAGGGGGGGGGGGGGGGGGTCACAGGTTCGGGTTGGTGGCGCCCACGCCCTGGCACTCGATGATGTAGGTGTCGTTGTTGGCCCGCTCGTCGTCGGCCTTGCAGATCGTGAACTTGGCCTGTGACAGAAACGGCGCAGGGGCCGGACCGTGAGACCGTAAAAACCTCGGCGGCAGCGACAAGCACGACAGGCAGAAAAGCCCCGTTTTAAAAACGTTACCTTGGTGAGCTGCTCGGCCACGTGGATGGCGGTCTGTGTGTGCAGAGTGACCGGGCCGGTGCGCATTCGAGACGTCCCCTTGGCCAAGGCCATGAAAATGATCAGCTGGAGGACAGGGCAAAATGTTTAATCAACAAACGCGGGCTTTGTTTTGGTACAAACACTAAACGCTGCCGCGAGCACGAGAAGCTAGGGCGACTGCTCACAGGACCAAATAATGCAGATATAAACATTTCATTCATGCGAGGGTCTCAAAAACGAGGGGACGTTTCCAAAGGAACGTGAAGCCGGCAAAAGGGGAGCACGTGATTTTAGCTCACCGAATGAAACCAAAAGCTGTTCGATTACGCAAACTGCAATATTACGCAATATCGTCCCCATATTGTGTTCAGTAGGGGCGTATGGGCGCCCAAAAGTGTCAAAACAACCCGAGAGTGACGGGGCATGGGCAGGATCAGATTACCCAGCAGTTCTTATGGGATCAGATTCCGATTGAAATTTGCCTTATAAAATATTATTTTATATTTTCCATGTTATTATACTCTTTATAACGATGCATTACAGTCTTACACTTGACCTTAATTATGTTTTGTATTTAAACTGTTATTATTAACATACTAATTAGGTAACTTAATTACAAATAACATCTAGGCTACCCAACAAGTTTGGGACCCTTCTTTAGTTTTTAATTTATTACCATTACATGGCGATTCGTCTTCCCAAATTAAAAAAATGAACATGGTCCGTTTTGAGAATAATAAAAAAATTAAATACTTACAACAGAAGCCCTTCATGGCGATACATACGTTAAAATGAAACATCCCATAATACTTTCAACAAATGTAATCTCTGGACACCTTAAGGAGACTTAAGTACTTCATCGTGACACACACTAATCCAAACGAGTCTTTTTTTTATTTTTTACTGAGTTTTTCCTTGCCACTGTAGCCCTAGGCTTGCCCACTCACTTATGGCTGTGGTACGACAGCCCTCTGTGAAAAAAGTGCTCTGTAAATAAACTGGACTTTTCAAAACCTTTCCTTTCAATCTGTGATCATTTAGCTGCTACGTGGCAGGAGGTTTCTGGGTCAAATCCCGATCCCCGTTTGGTTTTCAAGCCTTATTGTTATAATTTCCCCCACTTCCTTTCCAAACCGCTTCAGTTCTGCTTCTGGGTGCTGACCTGGTCTTGCAGGAACTCGTCCACACAGCCGTTATGCCTGATGTTCCTCAGGAGCATCTCGGCAGCTTCGATGCCCACTTTATCGGCATACACACCTACGGGGCAGAGAACATGCCAAATAACAGCTGGAACTCAGCTGGCTCAGCTCCACGAAAACGTCTTAAACCCTAGACCTGTTCGATGATTTTAATTATAAAAATAATTATGTTATAACCCTCTATATATTCAAACCTGGGTCCGTAATTCATTCAAACAATAAAATATAACAAGCAAAAATATCTCAAATCAGACACGGCGATTACTATAGACGTTCACTAAACGGTTTCATTCCATTTTATACGGTGGGAAAATATTTGATATTGTATCTTTAGAGATCACCAAATCTGCGTGTTCATATGTAAACATCTAATGAACGTGGGTTATAATATCGGCTGAAATTTAAAGACGCTAATAACCGATGGATAATGCAATGAGGACATGGACACAAAAGGGCATTTCCACTAAATATAAACCTGCTTATTTCATACACAAAAAAAAAAAAAAAGGATCGGAATGGATTCCTTGAAAGAAATCAATAAAACTGAAAAAAAAAAAAAAAAAGAAAATCCATATCAGCAACCAATCCCATCGTCCGCTGAAATATCGTACTTTTCAATCATTCCTTTAAGAACAATTCTAACGGCAATACATACTCATAACAACATGCTCTTAAATATTTTCTTGACCTTACAATAACAGTTTGGTCGATAAAGGATTTTTTTTTTTTTTAAAGTTTGCTCTCATTTTTTTTTTACATTTTACATGTGGTTCGCACTTTTTCTCCCCCCCTTACGGAAACTTTCGCAAATGCGACACCCAGCACAGAAATAAACGTGGTTACAAGCGTGGTAATGGTTTTAATGTCCGCCATAATGCAAGGTGCTGCCAACTAGTGGCATGACAAAAAACTGCAAGCGCCCAGTATCAATTACCATAATAAGATTATATATAGATAAATAAAAAGATAGTCACCTTTCTTTCCGAGAGACGAGCCGGCAAATATACAGCCGGTTGAAGACTCTGCAATGATGCTGAACGTAGAGAGACAAACAGAAGACCGAGTTCATTTGTATCGATAAGCTTTACACAGAGTACAGATACTAAACACATCCTTATGTAAACTTTAAATCATCCCTAAATAGCTTATAAAACCCAACGTACGGGCAAAAGTACATACAACGAAAAGATGAAAGTGAACAAACTCGATGCCAATTTCGAGTGATCAATGAACCTTAATGTTTTTGGACTGCAGGAGGAGACCGGAGTAAACCCACGCAGGATTGAACCCGGGACCTTCTTGCTGTGAGGCAGCTGTTACGCCCCACCGCCCCCCCTGGGCCGCCCAGAATGAGCTTTAAAAAAAAAAATAAAAAAATAGCCTTTTCACCCTGTTCCCATTTTTAAAACATGGTTTCTCGCCACCTGCCCAAAAAAAGGGGGGAAAAAAAAAAAAAAAAAAGTTGATGAAGCCAACCCCACATGCTGCTAGTGCTCGTTTGTAAGGGGAGATCACCCTAAACGCTCCCACGGTGGCCTACAGGAGCCGTTTCACGTTCCGTTTTTAAACACTGGTCGCTTTGTAGCTGAGAAAAGGAAACCAATAACGTGGTCATTAAAGCATCTTTAAAACATTGGTTATATCTGATCTAAAGGTGGCCTAAGACTTTTGCTCTTGAGCGGCGTATCTCTGCAAGAAACACCAGGGTTAAATGCGACATGCTGTCGTTTCTCACGGCTCCTGCGTGCTGATCGTTTCCTCGAAGGGAAAAGCACTGCGCCGTCGCATAAAAGGCAGTCTCTCGTTTAGAACGGAGCGCGAGAGAGAGGGCAGAGGGTAAAAGAGGGCCGAGGGTTTGGGATAGCCTTTTGCTTTTATAATTCGTTTCATTTCCGCTCACATAATGCCGTTGCCATTTCCGCAGGCGTTGCCCTTTTCCTGCAGGGACTGGATGTTAATATAAAGGTCCTTGATCTCTTTTCGGATGGCGCGCACCGCGGCAGTGGACATGTCCTTCGCCAGCTAGGAAAGCAAACAAGAGACGCTGGTTAGTGCTTGAGACAAAACAAAGCGCTGCTCTAACTTTAAGGACTTTCCAAGCAGCTTTGTTTGGCTTTAAACAGTCGAAGGTCACAGTACAATCTCTCACACACACACACACACACACACACACACACACACACACACAACAAACATACCTTGAAGGGCAGCACTCCTGCCACGAAGGCCCTGCCGTAGATTTTCGTAATGTTGCCTCGGTCTGTCATGTTAATGGGACTTAGCTCTTTGACGGGGTTCACTTTCGCGAAAACCTCTCCACCACCTTTGGGGTAATAACCTCTGCGAACAGTAACGACAAGGCTCAAATCATCACGGTTTTTGTCGTCTTTTTCCCCCCATTCGTTTTTGATCCTCAGGCCTCTGTTTAACCGTTGCTTTTCATCCCGACTGACATCAGATATTGGATCGGACACCCGGTTCAATGCCCGACGCCCTTCCTAATGTTACTCTAGTAACCCATCTAGTAAGGCTTGGGACTGGCACTGGGCTTTCCTGCAAACACACCCAACCTTCATGCTGCAAGCCCCGTCATGTGGAGCTAAGAATACCAGTAGTTGGCTCCGCCCACTAATCCAGAGGCTGCTGTGGTCATTTTATTTGGACAGCCAAGAATAAAACGTCACACTGTACGGGGTGCAAAAATGCACCGTGACGCTGTGCGTTTATGACGCCACCGAACGCGATCGCTTTTCTTGAACAGCAGAGGGCGTCGTGCTTTCGGACGTCGCCTGGCCTCAGCGAGAATCGAATCGAAGGACACGGAAGATTGCTCGTTAAATTTATGCAATAAAAGTACATCAAAAATGTGTTCATTTGCGTTTTTAAAGGTTATGGACATGGCATTAAAGATTTACGTTCAGAAAGCAGGTGGAGGTTGGGTAGATGTTATTGTGATACGTTTGGTTTTTAATATGAAGGCGATTCAGGATTCAAGTTCAAGATTGTTTTTCCTGGTATCGTCGTTTAGTCCTCTTTTCGTCATTTTATTCCTGAGGGACAGTAAAACGCATCCTTAAAAGCGACCAGGTGTTTTGTTTACAATTTTAAGACCCTGTTCCTAGGAATTTTCTTCCTTTCTTTCTTCCAGGGAGCCAAAGATCTGATTTAAAACCACGTACATTCAAACGCGCATCATTACGCGTCGTTTACAGTTCGGGAAAAAAGGGGTGCGTTTTATCAAGGGTTAAAAAAAAATGTTTTGTTTTTTTTAGGCAAAATCTAACCACTGCACAAACTATGGGAAGCCTCAAGAGTCAGACGCCCACCAGTGGCACAACCCGATCAAGCCTGGGCACCCAAAAAAAAGGGGAAAAAAATGCAAAAACGGGCATAATTCCTCGTCAAAAGAGCCTTAAACGCAACAGGCGTCGAGAAACGCACACAGAGTGCGTTACAATTGTTCGTGCATCGGTGTAAAGCTGCTTCGTGACAACGTCTATTGTAAAAAAGCGCAATAGAAATTAAACTGAACTGAAGTTTACATACGCCTAATATTCCGATAACTGCAGAAAAGGAAACTGTCGGTAATCAGATGACGGGACAGCTCTGAAATTGCGCGAAGAACGGCGCCCAGAATCTCACCGAAAGATGTGACGGAAACTTCAGCCTTTAACATTTAATGATTAAACCCGAGATATACTCGAGGAAATTAAGAATTTAGTGTCTTCAAAAAGTGTTTGCTGGCTCTTTCACCGCTTTTCATTCCATGGCACATTTCATTCAGGTCCTTTACAATAAGCAGACCTGGCAACCGTCTCTGTTACGCTTGCAAGCACATGCAGAATGAAAAGTAATTGAAAAAATAAATCAGGCATTACGCTCTGAGAAATCCAATTACTGAGCTTAAATCCAGCTCTCGTTCTTAATCGTATTTCTAGTTCACTTGAGTAATCAGATAACCCTAGAAACGGACGAGACTCCGATGGGAATCGCGAACAGCGTTTAAACACACGTAACTTTTATAAAGAGATTCTGGACCAAAAAACGTCATCATTTCCTGTCCGATCACACACCTCTAACGTGAGCTGCACACCTTGGGGGTTTAAAAAAAAAAACCACAGTCAGATTTGGTTTAGCATGATAATCTGTTCGGTGAACGCATTAGTGGACCGATCCTTCATCAAACAAAGATTGAAACGATTACTAAATACTAAATACTCACCTCACTCGTACGTCGCAGTCAAAATGCAGGCCAAACTTCTCTGCAATGGGTTTAAAGACCTGCGGAGTTTAGAAAGTTACCTAAAGTCACTTCCAGCTTTTACAATTTTAATGCTAATATCAAAGGTCAAGGCCAAATTGAGCTCAGCAGCACGAATACGAAGCAAAGCGAGACTGAAGACCCGTTTGGAAAGGAGTCTCTCAAAGCGTGACGATAAACCTCCATGCCGCCAGCCTGACCGGAGCTTGGGGTGCGTCTGAAACGGTCCAATCGTTTACTAAACTAAAGTCTAAACCCTTTCAAAAGCAAGACCCCTGCAAAATTTTTCAGAAATCTCACAGTTGAAAACATAACCTGAACCGACCCCAGCTCAAGACCGAGCCTACACCCCCCCCCTACGTGCCCCCTTCATTCAATTAATTAATAAATAAAACCTTTAACTCACAGTCCCCCCCCAAAAAAAAAAAAAAAATGGAGTGATATTCCGTCTAAAATGCTGCATTTATACCATGTCTGAGACGAATCCATACAGGAAAAAGCCCAAGAACGATTAAAAAAAAAAAAAAAAAAAAGAGACGTTTCACAGAGTTCAACATTTGTTTTGAAAAACGTCCCGTTAAAATTCACATTTTGACCTCGTGTTTAAATATGACAAAAGTTATGCATGCTGAACGAATCGCTTTCATCCAAACAGCCAAGCCCATGATGGTCTGCAAGCTTAAAGTCATAACTGTCAGTTTTCATCCGATTCTAAACATTATTTCTGATTTGTAAAGCTCTCTGCATTAAGCCAAATTTGAACGTTTTAACCATCTATGCAGTACATAGATCTATACAATAATTAAATAATAATTAATCATTTAAATACAGTTTAAATCTATGCAGTTATAAAAAAACAGTTTAAAGATGTATTACATCATGCTTTTTCGTAAAGAGGAGGAACCTACTATGCTTCACTCCAGATTGCCAGTTGACTAAATAACTTATTTTTTTCTTATTTCCCCCCCCCCCCATTTGTCTCTTTCCTTCAATTATTTTGTTTTTTTTTTTATTAGTTTTTTTATTTATTATTAGGTTTTTTTATTATTGTATTACTATTATTATTTGGTTCTTTGTCCTGTATTTTTCTTCTTTTTTTTTTTTTCATTTTTCTTTCCTTCAATGTCTTTATTTTTATTATTAGTTTTTTAAATTATTATTATAATTATAATAATAATAATAATTAATTATTATTATTATTATTATTATTATTAAGTCTTGTTTTTTTGGTTCTTTTTTCCTTTTTACTTTCCTTCAATTCTTTTATTATTAGTTTTTTTATTCTTGTATTATTTTTGGTTCCTTCTTCCTTCCTTCCTTCACTTATTTATTTTTCTTCTTTTCTTCCTTTCCTTCCTTTAATTATTTATTATTGTATTCGTTGGTATTTATTTTTTTAATTTCTTTTTTCTTTCCTTCAATTTTATTTTTTATTATTAGTTTTTAATTCTTGTATTTTTTTTGTTCTTTTTCCTTCTTCCTCACTTTATAGAATTTCCTTCCTTTATTTTTCTCTTTCCTTCAATTATTTTATTTTTATCATTAGTTTTTATTTATTATTATTATTCAGTTTTTTTTTATTCTTGTGTTTTTTTGTTCTTTCCTTCCTTTATATATTTTTGGTTATCGTTTCATCTTCCTTGGGTTTTTTTTTGGCTGCTTATTGTTGCTTATTTATTCTTACTTACTGTTGTGTGAGTGTGTGTGAGCTCCTGTATTCATTTGTTTGTTGTAAAAACACATCAAAGTGTTTCAAGTAAAGCCTTGAAGAACACAAATTATCACATTATTGCTATTATTATAGTATTTAATACAGTAAACAACACTTTGTTCTTGTATACGGAAATGAAACTCATCACTTTGGAATTCGTCCGTAACGAAGGCTCGATGGCATGAATTTCTTTTATTAATATTAATATCCTTAACTAAATACATTCTCTTACATGTAGGTTTAAAAGTAAAGATTTGATCGGACAGTAAACCTTCCGGTTGCTTTCCCTTCTGGACAAACCAAAGGGGGGAAAAAATTAGGACAAGCTATAAGGAGATTGCTGAAAGAAAGAAAAAAAAAGGCAAAAGCGCTTGATCAATACCTTGATTGTGTAATCGATCTGCGGTGCCATTTCTGCATTGGTGCCCCCCTTTAAGCAGAGCTCTGAAGGACCCTGGGCGAACAGCGCACAGGGCAGGGAGACCTGCAGCAGAAGGCCGACGCTCCTACGAGAAACAGCACGTGTCCGACTTTTACCAGGAGTGTTTATCGTCCTCTCTGATATTCAATTAAAATCCCAACATGGCTTAACAGGTTTGAACATTCTACATAACGAACCAAAGTGGCAACGCCAGGTGTAGACAGGTTTACACTTACCCAGCAGTCTGTGTGTCAGCAAGGTAATTCCCACATTTAATCTTCCCAGGGGTCAGTGTGATCTCTGTGGAGCCCACCGTGGCTCCCTCCAGGTTCCCGTCGCACATGTCCCTCACCAGCTCCAAGCCCGACAGATGCTGAGGCCTGCCGAGGGGAGAAGGGTGGGGTGGGGGATAGGCACCGGGTGAACAATGGCAAAGACGAGAGAAAGAGAGAGAGCGGTGAGAAATGACTGCAGGGTCTGACTATAGAGGTGTCAGATGGTTCTGATTAAAGCACTGGGATTAGAAATGAGAATGAGAGAGACTTTGCTCTGAAGTTCTTTACTAATGAGTGATACTTTAGGCAATATTTAACCGATCGTCTCCATTTTAAATACTAAAATTTAAATCCAACAATGTGGTAACAACCTGAGCAGGAACAGAATCGGTCCAGGATCGCAGTGTTACTCGGTTCACTTTTTCGATACACTTTTTGACCCACGAGCCGTGTCCAAAACAATCCCCCAACCACCATTACCTACATTCCCATTCTCATATTACTTACACCCCATACAGGTACGACCATAATCTTCTTACCTTACAGGAAGTAGCTTGCTACACGATTTAGGACACTTCCGTACACGCCCTGTTCATTACCGTGTGACAGCGGACACGTTACATAAACGCACGGTTTAACGTGTGTGGGAAGTCCGATCTCAGATCGGAGCCCAGGCACCAATTCCGATGAAAGTATCTGATAAAGAAAATGCCTGCCATAAAAATGCATTGGACAGCCTGGTTATTTTTGTTGGTTTGTGATTACTAAATGACTGCAGATTAAAATTAGGGTCACACGGCACACTCGTCTGGCTTTATATCTCTTCGTGCTTATCGTCTGGGGTCAAACATGGAAATATGAGCCGTCCATTTAGGGGGCGCAGCCAGATCATTCGCCTACTCTGGAACATTTAGCATTTTTGCTTTTTTATGTTCAACACGGCGAAACTAGGTTTAAGGGTCTAAAGTTTACGGCGCAGCACTTCTGGATCGTAAATGGACCAGGGGACGGGGAGGAACACATTGCAGACCTAAAGGATGCTGAAAAACAAATGGGGAGGAAGAGACTAACGGAACAGCGATCGTTTACGAAAAAGCTAAACACAGTGGGGGAAAAGAAAAACCAAAAAAAATTTTGAATTTTAATCCAGAGTCGTCGTTGCGTTCAAGTTTTGGCTGAATGCGTCACTACACCGGGTAGGTGGCAGACCATAATGACGCCACTTTTAAGGACGTGGCCCAGATTTACAAATTGGTAAAGAAGCAAAACAAAATCATGTGGCTGCCCACAATGTCCCAGGGGCGCTCGGGTGTCCAAAACCCACCATGTCTTGAGAACACCCTCACCGACGTCCCGTCTCCAGGGACAGGCCGCAGAAGGGCCAGAACCTCAGACCAAGAGATGAGTGGTTAAAAAAAATGACGACGAATGACGTCACATCTGCATTAACAGCTATTCACAACACAAAAAAAGGCTTAAAGCACTAGCCGGATGCATCAGGACGCCGGAATCGAACCGGGGGCACTAATCACTCGTGTCAGCAGTTAACACAAGGACAAAATGCATACGTGCAACTACATTTCAACGAGGTTTTGTTAGAGCACCTCAAAGACGGGCCACGATGTAATCTCTGAGCTCAAGTAAATGTTTCACATCCCAAATCCTTATGCTTTGTCAACACTTATTTGCTCGTTAGCTAGATAAGACTTTTCTGAACCACGATTGCATTTGGGAACTTGGCTCACTGTGCGATGACAAAGCTGAGAAGCAGCCCAGGCTGCATGGCCCATGTGCTTGTAAGCTGAACTAACAAAGGCCTCTATTCAAGGATCACACTAAGGCTAATTCAAGCCAAAATAAAGCCCCAGAAAGTCAGGATTTATCCAGAGGTGTTAATCGTCCACCCCAAGAACCCTTCAGATCGCTGGTACACGCTTGGGACCTGGATAGAGATCAGAATGCAACAAGAAGGAAACTTGGCTTTGTTTCAGGATCTTGTGCCGCTTTTGGGAGGGGGTTCGGAAATTAGGATCCTTCCCAAAACAAAAACGGTTTCACAACCCCAGTTAAATCGTCCAGATCAGGCTTTTAGAAATATCGGGAGAACTTTACCTTAAGCCCGGTGTGCTTCTTCCGGCGCGGATTTTATTTATTTTCAGAGACGCGCCTTGGATGCAACTGAGCGCCGCAGACACTCGCAAAATCTGGCCTCCCTGGAGGAAAAGGGACGTGTAGGTTTATTTGGAGTTAGATCTGACACGAGTCTTAATCGGTGTACTTCATTAAGCACTTGGAAAGTGCACTGTTTGTAACGAAATTTAAAATGAAGCGAACAGCGTAGAAACACTCACCCCTTCCATTATACTGCCGTCCATCTCAAACGCCGTTGCGGCCATTGTTGAAGAATTAAAGCGAGTTTGGACGAATTTCACGGCACTCGATAACCTTAGCTTGTGAGAAGCTGAAAATGTCCTGGAAGCTCCTAACAAGCACCGAGCCACAGCGTCAGTCCCACACCGGCTTCAGTTAGCTTAGCACAAGCCAATGTACATCGACATCAAACAATACGCAGCAACAAACCACCAAAACTTCCTTACACTAACTAAACACGAGTCAAAGCGAACCTATAATAGGGTTACTCGAATACAAACTGCGACAAACAAGCTTTTGATTCGGAGCGGCAACAAAAAAAAGTTGAAAGTCAAAAGAAAAGACCATTCACCGCTCTAATATGATGTACATTAGCCAAGCAGCTAAACGCTCACAAACTATCACTCCCTCAATAACTGCTAGAGGCATCGCGCATGCGCAGTAACATATCGTTCGTCTGTCTGTCTGTCTGTCTGTCTGTCTGTCTCTCTCTCTCTCTCTCT